>CM052253.1:2783840-2915882 GCA_028455795.1 Lasioglossum marginatum | reverse complement strand
TAATGCATAGCCACAATTGGTTTCATTACATTTATTGCAGCACCACCGCGTCTTCTTGTTGTAACAGATTCGAGGGATGCTACATCGCTGGTACTCGGGAAAGTTACAATACGTTTATTTTTCCATGCGAGGAGTAATGTCTTCCCTTCTTATATGCCACAGTCAACTTGTTTGAAAATTTCGGTTTTTTAATTTTAGCTAGCAAGTATTTACGGTTTGTCATTATTGTGCCAGTTAAATGGATCTTTACTTTTAGTAGCTCATCGGCAAGCGGGACACTTGTAAAGAATCTGAATCATTTTTGGGAATTACACTGTTTATTTCGTAAATTTTTAACACAAATTTTATGATATATATACTTTTTGATCATAAAATAACGTGAGCGACGTGCAGTGTGGCTAGCTTTTTACTGATCTCAATGTTTCTCGAGAGCTCATTCGAAACTGACTGCCCGGCAATGGCGGCAATTTCTCCTCTCCGAAGAGATCGGTAAACATTGATAATGATCGATGAACATTGTAAGTTGATCCAAACATTTGAATCTAGCATCGGGAGAATCGTCTTTCATTATCGCTAGCTTTGTACGCCGTGCCGCGCGCCAGGCGATCATGAAAGACATGCCGTCGCAGCGACGGCACCGACTTCTACGACGATTTGCGAATGCCGCCACTGTGACGGCATCGACCTCAAAGGGTTAATTCGAGTCACCGTATCCAGTAAGGCCAAAACAGTAACGTATCTATAATGAGGTAGCAGAGCAGCCAGAGCCCTGAGGCAGTTATATTGGCGGGAGTGTACCGGTATTATTGGTGGGACGAGTGATAGTCATAGTCATAGAAGAATAAGTTTGAATTATATTAAATTTCAATATTTCATATGTATATACTAATAAGTTTTTAAAATTCTGCGGGGTGCTCAAGATGCCCCATTTTATGCGCTACTGAGGCTGAAATCGTCGCGCATGCGCGAGAAAAGTTGGTTCTAACTCATCGGTAGTGGAACTTGTAGCGATGTGGTATTTCAGATCACTGTAAGCTGTACGTTATCGTCGTTATCCCCGCGCCCACCTGTGCCCACTTGCCTTTGTCGCTGAATGGCACAGGGGCTTGGCAATCTTTAATAGTATTTCGTCGGTGGCCAAAGTCGACGTCTACTTCACGTATTGTGATCTATTTAGTGAAAGGTGTTGTGTTTAATTTTGTGGTTATTTTATCAAAAGAAGTTTACTTAAAAATGGTAAATATTCATTGTCTATTCTCCACATGATTAGATTGATACGGTAACTTTAACCTTAACGATACTTCAAAAATATGTAAATCGACTTTTATGTAAGTGATCAAATTCTTTTAGATGCGATTTATGTTATTGTTCAGTCGCCAAGGAAAGTTGCGTCTACAAAAATGGTATGTGGCATATCCTGATAAGAAAAAGAAAAAAATTACAAGGGAATTGATTACGACAATATTAGCGCGAAAGCCGAAAATGTCCAGTTTCCTAGAATGGAAAGATGTTAAAGTTGTCTATAAAAGGTACACACTAATTATCGTTTTATACAATGATTTGCAATTCTTTTTGTCACCGAATTTTTCATTAAATGTTTTACCATAATACAAACCGTTAGTGATTTTGTTTTAGATATGCAAGTTTATATTTTTGTTGTGCAATTGAACAAAATGAAAATGAATTGCTCACTTTAGAAATTATACACCGTTACGTTGAATTATTGGATAAATATTTTGGAAGTGTAAGTACTCTGCTTGTGTTAGACATATTTCTAGTGGGTTACCTTGACCTTATCAACACTCAATGTCATTGAGAAGTGTGTCACGACATGTTACAACTCGATTTCGACGAAATAGCGCCTTATTTTTTACAAAATTAAGACTCGATTTCGATGAAAATTTTACCAACAGCATACTCGATACGAGAGATCCTCGATAATGTTACCAGTAACACCAAGTTTCAGGGGCAGTATTTGCTCGTGACATGTTTAAAGTGTCGGCAGTCGCGCCATTGAAACAGAGTTTTATTGACAATGTTAACCTTCGTGTCAGATGATCGACTTCTACTGCATGTAACGAACGGTGATCGTTCTGTCCTTGAACGCAAATTATTTAAAAACGTCCGTGAAATGATTATTGGCGAATTAAACATATCGGTGAGTAAATACTGGGTAAAGTTGCCAATGATGTGGGTTCTCATAGATTTCAATGACCTTGAAACATATTATGAAACTCTACATTTTGAATTACCTTTTCCTTTGAAATAGTTGGTGGTCTGTTTTAGTTTCGAAGATATTAGATGCAAGAAATTTTCTAAGTTTAAGTTAGATCTGGCTTAGGTACAGTCGAACCTCGATAACTCGAATCTCAAGGGAAGAACTAAAATCTTCGAGTTATAGACTTTGTCGAAGTCTTCGAGTAAGAGAGGTTTACCGTACGAAAATTCGACTTGCAAGGGAGTTGTACAAGAGTGAATAATTTGCTGATTGTAATAGTTCTAGAGAAAGAAAAGTTGAATTTTTGGAGATGAATAACTATGCTCTTACATATTACTATTACATATTAAAGAAATCTCTGATTTTACTCTGTGTTAATGAATGAACAGATTGTTGATCAATGGTATTTTCAATGGTAACCAAAGCAGTGAATACATTTTTTTCAATATCATTGCATCTTTCTATGAAACTTTGTAAAACATTTACTACTATTTTAGCTTGTTTAGCTTCTACACCTGTGGAAAATAATTCGAGTTAAAGGAAATTTTATTCCGATTTGTAGAGGTTTTTAGATTGTCGCGGTAGGGAATGAATAAAATTATAGTCTTATAGAGGTTTTCGAGTTATCAAGGTTTCACTGTATATGGGTTACCATATATAGTGAAAAAACTTTACTTGTAAATGCTCTGTTATATTTAATTCCCAAATCTAATCCAAACCTAAACCTGTCTGCCTTGTCTCTGAAATGATTGTTAGCGATTTAAGTGTATCATTTAAATGTGAAATGATTGCCGATGAAGGTCAAGGTGACCCATTTGGGATGAAATACATGATTCTGTGGTTGCAAGGAAAAACAGCATGTCACAATTTAAAAAAAATATATAATACCAGTTCATATGGTAGAAATTATCTAATTAATTCTCTTTCTATACTTGGTGAATCTATTCGGATTTATGTATTTACCAGAAAAAAAGTCATGAGAATAAATTTGAAAGGCTCAAAAAAATAATGCAATTTAACCGATGTTCTATGTCAAAGCATTAATAATACATTAATAATAAAAACTTTAAATGGCAATATCTCGAAAGTGAAATTATGTGACATGCGGCGTTCTTCCTGACAACCACACAATTAATTCAAGCTTTAGAATCTTTCTAATCTTCTTTAAGATTACCAGTTAGATTATAGCCTTTATACTTACATAACAATTATTCCGAATAGTAATATCATTTTCTGTTTTACTAGGTATGTGAGTTAGATATAATTTTCAACTTTGAGAAAGCATACTTTATCTTAGATGAACTATTGCTTGGCGGTGAAATTCAAGAGACTAGCAAAAAAAATGTGTTAAAAGCCATTGCATCTCAGGATTTACTACAGGAGGTTAGTTATGGGGATGTACCCATTGAGTTGTGACTTGTTTTCTTTTTTAATGACATTTATAACTTTTGTTATTTTATAGTGATATACTTGAATCGTTTTAACTTTTAACACGATTAATTCTTCAACTTTCAGTTATACAAGAGTTGATACTATTTTTATTATTCCGATAGCATTCTCGTAGTTCCTATCTGTTTTTGCAAAATTGTTAAAACGGTTCGCAAACTATGTTGTACTTTCATTAGTTGGTGTGTTACGTCCTTTTCAAAGTAATTGAATCAACACTGAGTAAGAGGTATATAAGAAATACCAAAACCTCTTGTATGATTTATATATGTAGCATGTTTTTAAAGCCTGTTTTTATTCTGGGTAAAATAATGTGGTGTCGAAGGTATAACAAAATGTCTCTTATATTGAAGTATTTTGTTTTGATTTTATGCATAACGATACTGTAAATGTTATACATATAACATACATATAAGTATGTTATTACATAAGAAACATTTAGGTACATATTTTTATATGTAAAAGACGAGTATACATGGAACACTTACAACAGCAATTACCAGGATATTTAAAAAAGAAAAATAATATTTAAAGAGACATAATAGTATTACAAATATTATTTCGAATAATATAGCAGCAGCCACACTGCATTATTTCGATGCCTAGCAAAAATGGGTTGTCATGACACTTTGTTTATTAACAGTGTAATTATCTAAATTGCATGATGGAATGTAACCTTTTTAAGTTGAAATTTTGTAAGAGGAATGTGTTATTGTCCTTTTCAGTTTTGTGTATTATATGTACATTACTATTATTTTGAAACCTTTTGTGGTTTATTATTTAGTTTTGTTTTAACTTGTCCGAGATTTTTCTCAGTATTTAACATTGTTACGCACAATGATTACTATCATAATGCTTGATATAAAAATGTTATACATATTAGAAGAAACCTTGTTATGAATAATATGTATATAGTGTGATTGGTAACACCTTTTTATTATTACTAATTACAAATATGGTTTAGATTTCTTTTTGAAAACAATTAGATTTTGAAAGCATTATTAATATATACTTGGATCAAATATTGTGTAGTCAGGAAAGCATGAAAAGTGACTGCTCATTCTTTCCAGTGATATTAAATGTAATGTCTACGCAAACACAGTAAAATGTAGATATAATTTATGTTCAAGATACTGTATATTGTAATTTTGAATAGCTACTGCTGTGTGCATAGAATGCTTACATGCTTATTCTTTTATTGATGTAAGTGGGCTTATATGTGTTGTAAAATTTTTTATTCATAATGTACGCAACAGCATATCTGTAGTAAAAAAAATTTTAATCTATGTAAATCTGTTGCCATATTACATTGACATTGAATACTGTTATGTAATACCATGTTCAATATCGTGTTTTAGTACACAAATGCAATGAGAACATGAAACTATATTCACTTTAAAGTTCCTTCATAACTTAGGTATTTCTGATTAAGTAATTCATTGTGATCACTTGTTGTTTTCCTAAAAATCTAGTTTGTCAAGTTAACTTCTAATATTCTATATCCATTTAGGAGGTAATAACCTTTCCAAAATTTATTTACAAAACCAACATAATATTGCCGATTAAATAAAGTTATTTAAGAATTATAAAATGTACTTTTTGTACTACAATAAGCAGGAGAAGTTTGAAAGTTTTTATATTATACTTTGTGGGCACATATAGATATACTTTATAATATATAGTATATAGTATAGTATATATAATGTATAGTATATAGTACTTTATAAAGTACAAACTGAATAATCTATAAGATAATTCTGTCACATTATCAATTCCTTTGATAATCCTGTGAACATTTAAAACTTTTCTAGTAGTCTATTTGCGTCTACACTTGCCATTATATTTACTATCATTTTTATTATTGTGTTCCCATAAAAAAGATCTGTATGAAATACAATAATTTGTCAATGTTGAAATATTATTAGAAATGTTATATCTGCATATGCACATATGAGGATCATAACGAAGTATTTGTAATAATACTCTTAAAGACAAACAACAATTTCAAATAATTTCTCACAATAGAATTTGTATTACAGTATTTGTACTTACATTTTTACTTGCTGGATTATTAATGCATCATTGGATTTTTAAAGATTTATTTTTGAAACTCAAACGTATAATTAGGTACTCTATATCTACAGCTTGTCTAAGTAATTGTTACATAGCTTGGTGTGTATGTTCCACTATATTTACTTTTTCTATATAACATAGTTGGATAGATTGATAGCAGTATGATTGATAGCAGTATTCCTGTAATGTTTACAATTAACTATATCTAGTCTCTGAAGATTTTTATTACTTTCTGTTGCTGAAAAAATATCAGAATATCTGTTTTTTAATGAAATTAGTTAAACAGGAAAGAGTAGATTAAATACGTATTCACTTGCAGTGATATTATCACACACTATTGAAATTTATGTTAAAACTTCATGATGCTATGGAAATGCTGTTGTTCATAGCTAGTTGTTGAAATGTATGTATATATTCTCAAGTTATAATAAATATTAATCATTACCAATTATATTGATGGTATAATTTCATATAATGTTATTAATCATGATCCATACAATAATCTGGAACAATATTTATAAGTTGTTACGATTCAGAAGATCGCTTTTAAGTTTTCTTTTTCTTGCATAATTTCATAGCATGGAAGTCATCATTTCGTAAACAATCAGAAATTACTTGTTTTACTTTTAAGAAATTATTATATAAGAGCCTAAAAAAGCAAAAAAAAGAATAGATTTAGTCATAAGTATTTTTATAGGGGATTAATCTTTTAGTTATACCATATTTTGTGAATGTATCATATTATTATATACATTTAATCATATCACAATTTTATCTAGATACCGTTTAAAGTTCATTAGAATGACTAGTCATATCTATGGATTTTTGTATTAATTATACTACATAATAAATTCCTAATTAAATATATAAATTAATACAAATGTTCTGTTAACTATATACATTCGTAAGGCTACATTTAATGGCGATTTTTAACTTTTTCTTTTTTTATCATAAGTTAGATTTGTAAACATACAGATTTAGATAACTGCTTGGCATTTAATGAAACACTGTATAATTACTTGTTCTTTTCTTATAGAAGTATATGTGTAATGAAACGATTCTAATTCCTATTCCTTAAGGAGAAAAGTATGTTTTGTTTTATACGTGTAAGCACGGTATCACTGTAACTGCTTCTATTGGTTTAATTTTGTTTTTAACATGAGTTGACGCAGAATGACAAGGTATTTTGTATAATAAATTTTTAATGGAATTTTTGTAATTCGCCGAAGTGTAACAATTTTGTCTTTTTTTTTTTGCAATTGTATTACAATTCTGTAAAATTAATGATATAATCTTTAGCTCAACATTATTGTTCCATAACTAAGGACGCAAACAGAAATACACTAAAGATTAGCTAGAATATTTGTTTGTTTGTGGAAGGACGAAGCTGTGGAAGGTGCCCTGCGGGAGATAGGGCTTTTGTAGGTGCTGCGTTCTTGCATGCCCTTCATTGGCCAATGTGACAACCCACATGAATCAAGACTTGGAGCAGGCTCACCCGCTGCATGATGCCATCATACATCTCTACTTTTTCTATAGTTATTGAGCATCAGTTTTTTACTTAACATTGAGAACCCCTACGAACCTAGCATCTAAACCCATATATTTTTATATAGGCGACAAAGAAGAGTAATATATATATATATTATATTATAATATAATATATATGTATAGTAGCTCATAGAAAGAGTCCTGTTAGTGACAAAATTGCTTCTCATTTAATTACTTAGCGGATAATAGTTTTAGCATAGTCCCGTACTATGGCAATAAAGTTAATTGTATTTAGATGGCCATAATTCATATGTGACTACAACACACGAGAAAAAGAAATATTTAAATAGTGTCTACATAGATTTTTAATTGTTTAAGAAGTTATTTTCTCACATTTTGTATAGCCCCCTTTATACTTCTGTACGTGGAAAATATTTATTCTAGTATGTCATTAGAGGAATACTTGAAGGTATCACTTTTGTATGTGTGTACGTGTATATACATAAGCAGTGTCAATTTTTAATGTTACGATTCTAACACGGAATAAACTAATACCCGTAATAAATGTATACAATGGAATTTTCACATAACTGTACACGGAATTATGTATTACCTTTCCATGTAATTAATCCAGTGTAATTGTATAATAATCTGTACTTTCAGGTTTTTTTTTTACTAAGGTATTTTTGTTCAACTGTTTTTTTACTTCGAATAAAAGTGCTCCTAGGATTCATTTATTTATTTATTGTTTGTTAGGAAGGTATTTCATTATAAAATTGGTCAAGTTTATGGTATGCACACCCATTTAACCATAAGTGCAAAAAACATTCTGTGCGTAGCATGCAACACAGACATTTCTTTGATTGATGCTTAAGCATTTCGAATAAGGCGATAAATGAATATGTGCTTTGTGCAGCTTTGTGTATCCATACAAGTATATACTGTTATATGAAAAGGGTTCAGTTCACCATTTGAAGCTGCATCAAGGAGATTACTTAATTGCAAAGTAGGTATGTGCATACTTATATATTTTCATTACTGTATTTGTGCGTTATACGATAAAGTGCAGCATCAAAGAAATTGATCCCTCTTCATATATACTTAGATGTATCTTACCGAAATAAATTTTAACTTAACGATTCTGATCATCTGTTTCAGGATGAAACTCCTCAGGGATTCTTCGAGGACCATGGTTTGGGATAATATTTCCTAGACAATTTGTCGAATTTAATGTAAGTGGATTTATAATGATGCTCCGAACATTCCAAAATTGTATTTACCATATACTATGTTTATTACATTTAAGAGTATAGCACTGAATCAATCCTAATTAATGAAAAGTCCTTTTTTCGAATTGAATTAATGCAGATAATAGAAGAGTACAATTTTATTATAGGTAATTATTAGACAGCGGATTTTATGCAGTTATGACAACAATGAATAGGTGCAGTTCAAGACAGTAAAAATATTAGAAGAATTTAAAAATATTATTGTATTATTTTCAACCTATTGAACGTATTAAGAAAGAAAATAAATTTCACTGCAGTTTGTTGCAATTTAGGCAGAGAATTTATATTTTTCATAAAGATCTACTGTCTAGTAATTATTATAATTGATTCTTCAATACTATTGAATCTTTTTGTGAAAGTAATAGCAGTTTCTTTATTGCATACATTACGTAAAGATTATATTATTTAATCCTCTGCGGTTCATCATACCAATGAATTGATTGTCATTAAGTTTAATATTTATTTCTCATTCTTATTCAAATTTTTTATTCCTTATATTCGAAACTTGATGTGCATACTTTGGTACGAAGTAGCAAAATAGAAAGCATCAATAATTTCTTACAAAGAGGGTTAAATAATGAATTTCGAACATTCTGTATCTACGTGCACATATTTTTTACGAGGTGCTCATAGGATATTCACTTACATGTAATTACTTTGTGAAACCAAACTATACATAAGTGTTATAAAATTTGTTGCGCCTTATTAATTTTTAATCGAAAACTATATTTTTGTGCGTTATGTAGGAAAGGTAACGAATAACTTCAACTTAAACATTTTTAAGTACTAAATAACAACAACAGCAATTATCAATAAAAGCAATTCAAGTATTACAGAATCAATTAGGGCATTAGATACACGATTTCTCGTATAACTAATTATATTAAATTGTCAAACTATAAAAACTCTGCGAAAAGGATGTTTGTTAGAAAAGGAATTAGTCGTTAAAATATATATTCACATAATTTGTCTTAATATCATATTAATACCAATTTTCAATTAGTTACTACTTGTATTTTATAATGTTTTCTATACACATACGGTAATTATATCGATATTAACAGGCTGTCATCGACATATTAATTATACACATTCCTAACAGGTTTCCAAAATGTTTAAAACATTACTGCAACTGAATGTTCCAATTTTTAACGATTGATTATACTGTTCTATATTTATGTGCACGACTTTAATGTTATATTAAAACCACATAGTTATTGTTACATGCATTACTGCTTATTCTTTGACTTGGTACTATAGTTGTTCAACTTGAAAGAAGCAAGAAAATATTTTAATTCAACCGTCTCATTTCGATTTTTTAATCGAATTGTCAAAATGTATCCATTAACTATTAATTTGTAAGTAATAGTTCTTTTTTATAATTGCACGCACTACAGAGTGATTGACATCTTGAAGAGATCATGACAACAATACCTATTAAAGGATCTTAAAGTAGTCTCGTAAAAATATTTTGGTAATCATTGTGGTTTAATTATCTTACAAATTAATGCGTCAGAAGCTCTGAAATTATTAACTTGATTTCTATTAACTACTTTATACATATAGCAAATCAAATTTGTTTACTACATAAACTATAGATTTATATACATCGTACATTTAAACTATACAGAGAATGTGAGAACGATATTCAAACTTTGAATATACACCATAACTATAGTTTGATAAAGAGACTGGTGCAACGTCATTTTATTTTCATAAACAAGTATTTTTATTGTTTAAACTTGAGGCATTCTCATCCCCAAAGTATCAGTAATAAAAGCATTTGTTAAACGACTGTGCAAATGCTTCGTTCAATCGTTTCTCGGTAATTGTTTAAAAAAGGATACAACCACCCTCTCAATGATTTCTTAATCTATTATCAAGGTCATCAGCCTGAGCAGTGTTATAAAGATTTTATTTGGCGGTCGTCGTTTGTTAAAAAGTTAGACAGCTGATTTTATGCATTTATGACAAAAATGAGTAGTTGTAATTTGATATAAATTTAATATAAATGTAAAAATAGTATACACATTAGAAGAATTTAAAAATACTGTTATATTATGTTCAATTCACTAAACATATTAAGGAAGAAAATAAATTTCCATTTCACTCCAGTTTGATGCAATTCAGGTAGAAAATTTTTATTTTGCATTAAGATCCGCTGTCTGCAGATAATCTTGTCACATAGAACCTTTCATTGCACTGCTCAGGTGGTTGACCTCGACAATATATTAAAAAATAATCTAGCATCTTAACTTTCTGTAAATATTCACAGTTTTCTGTATTAGAGATTATCAATGATATGAATTTTGCTGAAATATTATCTCCGCGTTGTTTATGGAAATGTCTATGTTCCTGTTAATTGTCATTACTAGACTGTGGATGTTTATGCAATTTTTGATTTTTGTATGGAAATTTTGATTGTTGTATGCAAATTTCGAGAATAAAAAAAATCTTGTTTTCCGTAGTAGTAGCCTTTATAGATTTGAAATAAATAAAAGTGTATTAAATTCTGGGGAATTTTATATTCTAGCATTTTTTGAAAATTTTCAAAAGCCATAAATGCATAAAGATCCGCAGTCTAGTCACTATCATAGCGAGGTATTTTTGCAAGTTTTAATCGCGTTGATCCTTCCTCTACGTAAATAGCAGAAATAACGAGATAATTATTGAAAGAAATTCTCCCATGGAAAATATGTTTATAAAGAATATTGTTCGTTGACTGTTTATTCGTAGCATCGGTGCAAGATGACATGAGATTATGTGTTATACATATCTGAGATACATATACAGGGTGGTTCACCAGATATTACCACCGCCATTTTCGTCATTATTCGTAGCGAAGAATGTTTATTGATGCATACTTTGCTGTTGTGAGTTTTTTTGTATGCGATCGTATGTTTTTTTCTGCACCAATCGATGAAGTTACATATTCTCTACAAAAAGTATTAACCTATTAATTCCTTGCCGTATCATTTTCTTTACAGTTACAGCAGTTAAAATGTCTTTATCTCCAGAAATGTCGTAGAAGAGACAATTTATATTTTTTATATGGCTACATTTATTTCAATGCTTAAATATTGATTACTGGACTGCGGATCTTTATGCAAAATAAAAATTGTCTATAACGATTGCAAGAAATAGAAACTAAATTGAATGTTATTTCTTTCCTTATAATGATTTGAATAGAGTAGAAATTATATATTGACTTTCATTGATCTTCAATTTTTAAAATTTTTCAACAATTTTGAATTTCATCTTCTCAATCTTGCTATAAATGCATAAAGATCCACAGTCTATTGATTACAAACGAATCAAATTTTATTTAATTTAAAAAAAGACGTAACATTCATATTTGTCCGATTTTGTCTAAAATATTTATCACGAGTGACTCCTCAAAATACGGTAAAAGGGGTTAATATCGAAAAACGATTAGTTAAGGAGGTTATTTTATAATTTATTTTATATATTTATAATTTATTTTATATATTTATAATTTATTTTATATTTTAGTGTTGTTACGAAATCACAACTCTCGTGATAATATTAGCAATTCAATGTGGCAACTAATATTTATATTTTACAATGTGGCTCCAACAGGATGTTTGTCCTGCACACTATGCAAGAATAACAAGAAATGGGACGAGGTGACCCTATTCATTTTCCGGCAAGATCACCCGATTTAACACTCCTCGACTTATTCTTATGGGGTTACTTGAAAAATAAAGTATACGCTGAGGCTCCAACTACAATTGCTGATATGAAAAATCGTATCATCACTAAATGCAATAATGTACCACCAGTTTTATTACATAATGTAAAACAAACATTACTAGACTCCGGATGTATTATGCAAAATAAAAAGTTTGTGCATCAATTGCGAGACGCTGGAGCTAAATATAAATCTATATTCTTCATTAATAATTTTAATGTGGTGAAAATAATGTATTAACATTAAACCTACCAAGCACTAAAATCGATTATAATGTTTTACCTTACAAAAATGACAAAACTTTATTTATTTGGATTGTGTACAATTTTTAGGATAGTCCTGGAATATGTATTGGAATAAAGAATTTTAATAGTTGCAAAATAAAAAATATGAAACCGGTCATTTGACCGGCAATGGTAGGTTTAGTGTTAATACTCTTAAAGTCTTTTAATATTTTCGATGTTTTAAATTGCATCCCCTCATTTTTGTTATAAATGCATAAAATCCGGAGTCTCATCATTACCTTCTCGATTCAGAAAATGTCGCGATGCAAACGGTCGCCACATTGAATCTTTTCTGTGAATAAAATCATTACAACATTATTAAGAGAGTTGTGATTTTATAACAATACTAAAATATCTCCTTAATTAACAGTTTTTCGATATTAATAAGTTAATACTTTTTCGCAGAGAATATGAAGCTTCATCGATTGGTGCAGGAAAATGATGCAATCTGATTTTAAAAAATACTGATGACCTTCATATGAGCCGTTTATTTTGAAAGTGGCCCAAGTCCATTTAAGAGTCTGTGTTTCAATGAAATTAAAAATATACGTATAGGATTCCAATGTATCACATTCCTTAAGTATATCTAAGAGAGTTAAATTCAAAATTTCTATTAAAATAATAGCAATTATTAAGTGAATAATGTGTCTTCTTACCAAGAATGGACTTAAGCCACTTTCAAAATTAACAACTAGATTTGTCATAAAATTTGAAACAGCCCAAGTCCATTCGATATAATTTAAAATGCTTCAGATTGAAAAAACAATATTCAATTTATTTTCTATTTCATTACAAAACTTGAAAAACATCATTTATACAATTCAGTAAATCTTCTAACTATATAAATTACGTAACAATTTACTCCTCATTTATATTTTATGTATGTGGGAGGGATTTGGAGAAGTCATAGTGCTCCGATGGTATATATCGTAGTAAGTCCATCATTTGTAATTTCTTATATTTTTATAAAGTTGTGTCAATACAATATTTTCGAATTTTCTTGGTCTACCCCGACGTGGTAATAAATTCAGTATTTTAAACTCTGCATTCTCATCCATTGATATCTTATAGAAAATTTTATATTGTTAATTTCTCAAAAAACGCATCCAGCATATTTTGAACCAATTTATTGTTTCTCCGTTAGAATTCTTTACCCTTTTAAAAATTGCATTCTCCAAAAATCTTGTTGATATGGAATCCTCTTGTTTCATTTCATTTAAAATAAAGTTATTACCTTTCCGGCACTTCTTGATAACATTATAATAATCTTGGGGGACAAACAGTAAATTATTTTTCTTTAATGACATTTCTATCCAAAATTATCGTATACCCTGAATATACATACTTAACTGCAAAATGTTTTTTGACAGCTAACTTCAAGTGGTACATGTTACAAATAAACTAAGGCCACTTTCAAAATAAAAATTTGTATCATTCTATTAACCAGCTAATTTCCTTTTTACAAAATATTTGCGATTTTAAACATATTAGTTACAATTTGCTTCAGAATAAAAAGATAACGTAGAAATGTAAATATTAAAAAATTGCTAGCTTGATTTTTCTCGAAAATGGACTTAGGCCACTTTCAATATATCACAAATTGCTCATATCACAACACCAAAGTATGCATCTCTCGAAACCATTCTACCTTATATAAACATTCTTCGCTATGAATAATAATAATGACGAAAATCGAGGTGGTAATATCTGGTGAACCACCCTGTATATATGCGTCGCCAGTTAGTGTTAGAATGTTCTGAAAAGTATTTACTTTTCTCAATCGATAAAACTTGCGTTTCCGTACCACTGAACAACCTTACTCTGGCCTTTCAGTGCGACAAAGGTACTTTATACATAAGATCGCTCTTTTAAAAAAAGATTACGAGACTCGAGCGTGCGTCGTCGAGCTCTACGATCGACGATTAGAATGTTCAATAAATTTCTAGAGTTACAGTTTTTCGAGTCTGAGAAAAAATTTTCAGTATTACGTGAAATATCCGGGCGACACGAGGATTCCTTCGAAATTCGAGTATACGTATGTTTGCGAACATTCTAATATATTTAGAGATATACTAGACTAACGAAAAACGTGTAATCAATTTTATAAGAATATCTTGGAACTTACGATATAGTATATTGTCTGGACACATTATGTACTTGATTTTTAACTTTAATTGTAACGCACGAACGTTCACGCATAATTTCATCAAACGGATTGTGTAGTTTTAGTCGAAGAAAACGATGGCTATGTTAGTTAATGTGTGTCAGGTAATTTGCATTTATACACGTGTACTAATCAGAGTTGGGCAAAAATTTTATTGAAATAAAAGTTTCGAATAAAGTGGGTTTATTCCAAGTGGGTTTTAAACCCACTTCATTCGAAATTTTTATTTAAATAAAATGTTTGGGCGATTCTGGTACTAATGGCGTGTGTGATATAGAACTATCGCATTAATCTCTATACTTTTTAAATACTTTTGTATACGGCATAGCTTTCGATACACACGTTAGTTATTATAATTATATTCCTGTTTGTTCAGCGTACAATTGTACACATAGAGTACCGCCGAAGTTTCTCTCGGACGATGTTACACGCAGTTTTTTCATGCAATCAAAAGTAGCGATTAAGTGCGCGAATTTGTTAGAACTTGCGGTATAGCTGGTTATTAAACAGAATTATGAACACTACCAATGTTAAGCGTATGAACGTGTAATACGATAAGTATATGAATGTTGTATTGAAAAGACGATGCTTTGTGCTCCGTCCATAATAAACCCTGTAATGCAAAAGTATATCGGCGCTTATATTGAATTTTCTTGGCGCGAATAGAATTTTAATGTCTTGTTGCAGAATCGACGTAAGTACAATTTCATTTATACACCTCTGCTTGTTTGTATTACAGCTATCTATGCGCTTGCATCTCCTTTATGTTAGATTGGAACTATAACAGAAGCGATTACATTTTATAATAATATTAACCAGTTATATGAGCCGTTTAAAGTGGCCCAAGTCCATTTAAGTTTAAATATTGAGATATTTAAGAGTTTGCGTTTCAATGAAATTAAAAATATACGTATAGGATTCCAATGTATCACACTCCTTAAGTGTATCTAAGAGAGTTAAATTTACAATTCCTATTAAAATAATAGCAATTATTAAGTGAATAATATGTCTTCTTACCAAGAATGGACTTAGGCCACTTTCAAAATAAAAATTTGTATCATTCTATTAACCAGTTAATTTCCTTTTTACAAAATCTTTGTGACTTTAAACATATTAGTTACAATTTGCTTCAGAATGGAAAGATAACGTAGAAATGTAAATATTAAAATTGCTAGCTTGATTTTTCTCGAAAATGGACTTAGGCCACTTTCAAAATATACGGCTCATATAGTGAAAATTAATTTTTATAATTGTTTTCCAACGTTTTACAAATTAGTGGATTTCACTGAAAATCGGGTACGAACTTTTGCATTCATTCAACATAAAATTGTATATTTTTCTATTAAGAATTTTATTTAGGTAAGGTTCGAAAATTATTCATTTATTGTAGAACAGACTTACTGGGCATTATCGAAATAAATTTTTTGAAGAAAAATCGTTAAGATAATATAAAATAATCATATGTTAGTTTATTTGAACAGCCAAATAATTTTTAATAAATTATCTCATTATTTGAATATCAAATGAAATTCAACATCGTGTCAACATCAGCGATTTTAATAATAATTTTTAAAGCGAACGCAGCTAATCTTTATTTATTATCATTAAACTACAAGAATTAGCATATCTAAATTTAGTAATTAATAGACTGTGGATCTTTATGCAAAATAAAAATGTACTGCGCATTGATTGTGGGTAGCAGAATGACTTTGTTACATTATAAACAATATTACAATGTTCATAAATTTTTCTAATCTTTTTATATTTCAACTAATTTTTTCATATATATTAAGATCCGCAATTAATTTAGTTCGATCAATAACTTCTTCTTGAGATGAAATTATTTATTATTCTATTTGAACAATGTGAAAATATTCCATTTGATTTAAATGCCAAAATAAAATTTTATGTTATCTGTAAAATAAAATATTTATAAAATATTTAATAAAGCAACTTGTATATTGCTTGAATATTGCATCGCTTTCTAGTATGATTCTATTTAAAAAATCAAAGTGGACCATCACAAATATTCCACCCATCCTCCCACAAAAGAACTAATATTAGAATATACTCGAAATCATTCAAGTTTCATTCAAACGTTTCCTGTTTCCATGCATTTATGACAAAAATGAGTAGGTGCGATGTGAAGCAATATACAAATTGAAAGCATTTAAGAATATCAATGTATTAATTTTAGCATTTTAAAATCAATATAAGGAGAAAGGATTTTCTATTTGGCTTCTGTCTCATGCAATTCATTTTTATTTTGCAAAGAACTAATATTAGGTTTCTCCCGAAACCATTAAAGTTTCATTCAAACGTTTCCCGCTACGATTAGTAACGACCAGACTGCGGATTTCGTGTGTTTATGACAAAAATGAGTAAGTGCGATTTGAAGCAATATACAAATTAAAACATTTAACAATATCAATGTATTGGTTTTAGCATTATAAAATCAATAAAAGGAGAAAGGATTTTCTATTTGGCTTCTGTCTCTTGCAATTGATGTAAACAATTTTTATTTTGCATAAAAATCCTCAGTCTAGTACTGACAAATATTAAGATGTCAATTTCAGATGAGACACCCTGTATACGAGAAAAGTTAATTCGAATATTTCCTCTGAGATCTGTTGTTCTCTGAAAATCTATTTAAAAACTCGTATTCAAAATGTACAGGGTGTTCCAAAAATGTTATACTGAAAGGAGTAATTCCTGAGGTAATTTGAAGTAACTTTCACTAGTTCTCTAAAATAGAATCAGAGTTGGGCTAAAATTTTATCTAAATAAAAATTTCGAATAAAGTGCATGGGTTTTTTCCAAATGGGTTTTAAACCCACTTTATTCGAAATTTCTACTTGAATAAAATTTTTGCCCAACTCTGAATAGAATAATGTAAATGTTATATTCAGGAATTTGTGTTTTTCTATATTTTTATATTGTCTCTGAAAGACGTGTCGAGTCTCCTCGTATTGTGTGAATATCTGTTTTAAAAATTTACTCTTTTGTCAGCAGCGAACTATAAGTTCAGTAAATCGATATGAGCGCCCTATATGTTTAATTTTATAAATCAAGTTCCTGTCTGGGCATGCATTAAACTCTTGAATGAAGAGAATAAAGTCAACACGAACACAACACACATCCGGCGTTGAAGAAGATGATACACTCCGCTGCTGTCGAGATTCTCGTCATAAATGTCTGCAGGACGTATTGTGAATTACGTATTTCAAGGTTTGCCGCAATAGTGGATGAGTAACAATGGCGTCACGCATAACAATGTTACGTTATTTAGCAAAGTACGGTCGACGACAAAGTTAGCAGAAAGTCGTCGTTGCCACCCTTTTTAGTCAAGGGGTGAACAAAGCTTTTATATTTGATAAGCACTGCAAAAAGGATGAATGAACTATGTATTTTCGGGATTGAGCATCATACTCTGAAATATAAATAATAAAATGATTTATTTATATTTTCCTTTCAGCAAATACTCTTGTATTAGATCCATTTTTCTATTAGACGTAGAAGAAAATTTCACAATTTTTTAATTGCACAATCTCATTCCTTTGTCATTACTAGATTTTATGCATTTATGACAAAAATGAGTAGGTAGGTGTAATTGGCAACAGTGAAAACATTAGAAGAATTTCAAAATACCGTTATATTATTTTCGACCCATTAAACATACTAAGAAAGAAAATAAATTTCTATTGGGTTGGCAAGAAAGTAATTTCGGTATTTTAAGGTGAAATAAAACCGAATTTCTTTATTCAAACGATGAACTTTCGAACGAAAGGGAAAATATTTTATTCATTAAAGTGCATTGCTTGAATTAAAAAATTGGGCTCTATTTCACCTTAAAATACCGAAATTACTTTCTTGCCAATCTGATATTTCACTCCAGTTGATTGCAAATCGAGTAGAAAATTTTTATTTTGCGTGAGGATCCGCTGTCTAGTTGTTACTGTCATTACATTATCATAACGATTGTTAATTTCTGTAGCAAGTGCAATACAATTTCTAAAAATCGGTACCGAGAAAACTCGAATAGCTTTTTAATCGTGCGCGAAACAATAAAGCTATTGTTGGCTCGGGTCGCAAATAACTTCCAGCGCAGGCACTTAAAAATTATTCAGTAAGTATCAACTGGCACTAATAATGAGAAGTTTCAAATAGAAGAGCAATTGAATTCTACTTCTCTTTCAAAAATCTGACATTTCCAAATGTTTAAAAAGAAATCGAAAATAGTACAAATACTGTAGTTGATGCATTCAGACAATGTTAAATTTCCACGATTTGTAAAATAATTTGTAAAAATGTTATAATCGATAGATTTTGGCCGTCTATAATATTCATGAATAGACTGCGGATGTTTATGCAATTTACAATTTTTGTAGACGAATTTGAAGAAAGTGGGATAAAATACAATCTTATTTCCAGTAGCAGTAGCCTTGGCAGATCCCAAAAAAAATAAAAATTGTATTAAATTCTCTTGATTTTTATATTCCACCCTTTTTTGAAAATTTTCAGAAGCCATAAATGCATAAAGATCCGCAGTCTATTCGTGAATATGTTACGAAGCAATAAATCTGACATTTCCAAATATTTAATAAGAAATCGCAGATAGTACAAATAGATGCATTCAGACAATGATGTTAAATTTCCACAATTTTACCACGTTTTTTTTGCCTATGCAAATAATACTTTATAGTGCATGGAAGTTTAAAGAAAGTTTCTAATTACTGTGACAATATTTTTTGTAACGCTTATAAGTAGACTGCGGATCTTTATGCAAAATAAAAACTTTTTATCTGAATTGCAACGAGCTGGGGTGAAATAAATATTTAATTTCTTGTTGACTATATTTAATAGGTTAAAACTAATATAGTAGTATATTCAAATTCTTCAAATTTTTTTACTGTTAGAAATTATACCTACCAATTTTTATCATAAATACATAAAATCCGCAGTCTACTTTTATAAGTGTAAAATTTCGTCATGTTACGGAGCAGAGTTTTCATGTATTGATTTCTATGCTTGTATGGTTATTCAATTAACTGTTATGCTTAACTTTCCTAAAGAAGAAAATATATCTGTTTTGTAACCCTAACTTTTTCCACCTAGATTAGGCGTTTGTCCCACTGTGACAATGTCCTGGGTCACTGTAAGTACCGAGCAAGAGCAAAGGCCTACTCGGTTAAGGGTGTCTAAATGCCTTTCCGCCAATTTTGGCCGGAAATGGCTCGTTCGATAGCTTACCAAGCAAAAACCCTTCCTGCAAAGTTCCAGCCCTATATCGCGTCTGTAAGGGTAGATATAGAGAAAAACAACAAAAAATACAGTTTTTGTTACACTCTCGGCATTTAATCGCGTTTAAAAAATTCAAAAAGAATTTGACACATTTAACATACCGAACCACATATTCAAGAATTTCTTCCGATTTTTCAGTTGCAAACTCTGGTTGTGAAAGAATGAAAAACTCAAAAAATACACAGATTCTACATTGAAGAAAAGTGAACCTGGAAATGAATTCAATAATAAGGTATTGTCACCAATATTATCTCTGATCGTTCTGATATTTTTTGTTAGGTTGCGTCGTGGTTAAAGGAAATGAAGATAATTTTTTGGTAGTTGTAGCTGTTTTTTTCTGAACTGTTAAAATACATTATTAGATTGCGGATTTTATGCATTCATGACAAAAATGAGTAGGTGTAATTTAAAATAGCAAAAATATTAGATACATTTAACACGTTAAGCGCCACGCCGAATTTGCGTGCCTTTCCGTTCAGGCCACAGTTAGCCGTCAGGCGGGCCCTGCCGGTCCGTAGGGACCGACGTGGCCTGAACGGAAAGTCTAGCGTCGGTCCCTAGGGACCAACGTGGCGCTTAACGTGTTAAACATACTATTATATCATTCTCAACCTACTCAACATAATAAGGAAAAAAATAAATTTCTATTTCACTCCTGTTTGTTGCAATCTAGGTAAGAAATTTTTATTGTGCATAAAGCAGTCTACATATTATGGTTAAAGAAAATGAAGATAATTTTTTGGTAGTTGTAGCTGTTTTGTCTGAACTGTTAAAGTATATTCCGGTTAAAGAAAATGAAGATAATTTTTTAGTTGCAGCTGGTTTTTTCTGAACTGTTAAAATATATTATGCAATCCGTTAACTGGCTAGGCCCTTGGTGATTTCAGTTCGAGGTCGGTAGTGAAATTTCGCGAAAGATCGAGCATGGGGAGGGCTACGGGAAGGCTGGGTAGCCTGTCGAGCGATTCGTCGCGAAATGGCTGGTGCACGCATGGGACGGGAGCGCGTTGCGCGGAGAAGAGCGTTGTGGAGCCGCGTCGATGCGCGCGAGTAGACGGCGTCGACGGCTGGTCGTCGCTTTGACGTCGTCGAGGCGAGTCGAGTCGAGTCGAGTCGAGAGCGACCTCGAAGCGGTTGCTGGTGTGTGTTCCCGAGTGCGAGTGGCTTGCACCGTCGTCGGTTTTGGGCCGACGAATCTCCGCTGGTCCGCGGGGTAGCTGGTATCGCGGGTCGGGTATTCGATATTTCGGAGCGTGTACGAAAGCGGAAACGGAGGAAGCAGAGTGTGGCGCGGAACGAAACGGAGCTGAGCGCAGCAAAGCTGAACAGAGCAAAGCTGAACAGAGTAGAGCAGAGGCTTCAGTGGGGTGGAGCGGCGCCGTCGTTACGCTCGAACTGGGCGCTCCGAGACTACGTCGCCTCGCGACGCGCACCATACCGACGTTGCCTCCGTCAGCAACGATACCGAACTACCACACCGCGGTGCCCCGGTCTTCTCTCTGACGTTGACGTGAAACGCGGAACGATGTAATCTGGGATCATCTCCGTGATCGAGTCGTCGTGCGCCCCGATCAGGAACATTCGGAACCATGTTATCCGGTGGGACGAGCAAACTGGGACAATCGTGCACGCAGTCGACCGCGAAGTTTCGAGTAACCTGACCTGGAGTGAGAGACGAGTATCGTTTCGCGTGCGTGTCACTCTGTGAGAAAAATCGAGCGATTTTCCGGGTAGGGAGGATCATCCCGGAAGAAAGAAGAGACTACTCGAGGGGGAAGGCGGATAAACGGGGAGGTGGGGTGTAGAGGTTAGAAGACAACGGGGAAAGAGGGGGCGAAGAGGGATCCCCGGAGAGTACGGGGGCTCCCTCGTGTAAAACCCCAGCGTGCGCCACGGTTGATTCCGGCACTGGACGTCGGTGGTGACGAAGGGGCTGATGTCAGTGCGGCCACTCGGCGCCCGCTCCGTGGCTCGGATGCGCGAACGCGACACCCGCATCGCCGTTGTACCGCGAGTAAAGCTCCCGAAGGAGGCGGAGGCGGAGGCGGCAGCAGTAGCAGCGGCCGATCACGGTGATGGTCAGCCGCGACGACACAGTGGTGACTGGTGACTGGCGTACGATCAAACGCGACCACGGTGTTACGCTAGACGGTGCCGTGCCGGTCGGTCGGTCGGTCGTCGGTCGTCGGTCGTCGGTCCTGGGGGCGCAGTTTTGGGAATAATGCGTGTTAGGCACGTCACACGGCGACGAGGACGACGGTACGACGCGAGGGACCCGAGCAGCCAGCCACGGGTGCAGCTGCAGCTACGCAATTATGTACGCGTACGGTTTCGAGATCACGTAGTGGCTGTCGTGTAATTATGTTGTCATCGACGCGCGGCGCGCCCTGTGTAGCTTCACGGTGAAATTCTGGCGTGAGCGGTGCCGCGGTGGAACGGGGAACATGGCGTCGGTCTCAGCTGAGACTCCAGCCAGCCATGGGCACAGCTTCAGCAAGAAGACGTTTCACAAGCCGACGTACTGCCATAGCTGCACCGACATGCTGTGGGGCCTCATACAGCAGGGGTACATCTGCGAAGGTAGGTCTGCCACCACCCCACCCTGATTCGTAGCCCTGATGCTATAGACCCCATGTACACTCCTCCTAGGTATGGGAAAGGGTGTCGCTATGGATCATCCGCATTGGATAAACCACGACGATTTCGAATCGCGATATATGTAGTCGTGGGGCGCCAAGATCACGGGTTCACCCAAATCCTGCGCATTGATTCTTCGAATTCTACGAACGATCGAGCTCTCTTTTTTCGCGATAGTTGTTGAATCGGGGCTTCGGGAAGGATCAGATTGAATTTGATAGATGTCGAGGGATCGGGAGGTGGTGTCTTAGCGGTCATATTACGGGAGTCCTCTTTCGTGAAATCCCCTCCGAACGCTAGGCTAGATTTTCTAGGAAAAATCACAAGGCTGAGACAGAGAGAGAGCCGATCGATATGAGCGCGTTCGGTAACGAAATCGAATACGCGACGCGTTGCCATCGGAGTACGCTCGTCCCGCCTTTTCACGAATTCCGAAACCTTGGTCGGCGTGCAAAGTTGAAACTGGCTGACCTCCAGGAATGATGAATGGCAAGTGCCCATTCACCGTGTGTGTAGAGGGTGGCACGTTCATGCAGAAGCCGCTAAGTGCTAATTCCTTCTGACCCCGATAGAACGGCCGTCGGAGCTCCCATTCTGAAACGGCCCCCGACAGACCCAAACGTCTACGAAGCCAGCCTAGATATGCTCGCTGTGAATCGAGAGCCTTGCTAACATTCCGAGAAAAAGGGCGGTCTGTGTTGCGTGACTTGGCGCCAACTCGTCTCAGCAACGTCGCCTTCGCGTTGCGTGCAGCTGCAGTTTGCGTACACGCGACTGTTACTCGCATATGTTGCTTTCTTCGCGGGGTTGCTATTACAAAATTGGGTCAATCGAAATTTCCTTCTTCTCCGTTTATCTTTCGCGCGCCATCGGGGCAAGGGGGAGAGGTTGGAGGGTACGAGTTTGAGCGAATCATGTTCTCCTCCGCGTCCTCCTATCCGAATTCGAATCATTCTCTCGACGCGGTGTTATTGATTATCGCTCTTCGGAGCAAACATCGATCGTTATCTCCCGATACAACATCGCACCAATCAGTAATCGTCGATCGAACGATGCTTCGATCCAGTCTGATAGACACGATGGGCGACGTTCGGCGCCCACGGAGCTTCCCTAATTATTCCACCTCGATCCGTGAAGACTCTCGCTTGGTCCAAACCCACCATCTTTGGAATTCGATAATGGGGCGCCACATTTCCCACCGCGCCGCGATTTGCGCACACTCCTGCTCAAGTGTTTACCCCTTTGCAGCGCGGAGCGAAGCGAATATGAAGAAAACAATACCAGGGAAACCGTGTCCCCGTTGTCAGCTCTCTTACCTGTTGGTCGTTCTTAAGGCATCGGGGGTTGAACGGTGTCCAAAAGGGTTCCAATCGGGGGAGGGAGCGCCAGCTAGGAAATTCCGCTAGACTCAACAGTTGAGGGAAATCGAACAGATATTAGGCGGTTCGAGGCGAGGGCGCGCGCATCGGCTCTTTTCACAAGCATTGATCGTGGCGGGGGTGGAGGAGGGGGTGTAGAAGGGAGGGCTGGATGGTGTGGGGTAGTAGCTACCAGCTATATGTATATGTATATAGTAGATTCCGGAGAGAGCAAGAGGAACGAGTACACGGCGAGAGGGTTGGCATGGGGCGCAAGGTGGGGATGTGCACGGGACAAGGAGCTCGTTGACGAGCGGACCCCGTAAAGGATAAGCATCCGTGGACACTTTGGAACTTTGTATCGTTTAATCGAACAATCGGCTCGATTCATGAGCTCGGTTGTTATGGGAGCGTCCGGGCGATAATACGAACTTTCAGGTCGCTCTTGCGGATTTAGATCTCGGATCGTTCGATTCAGAGAGCGACGGGATCGATCTTTGCGACCAACGAATCCTCGTATCGATCGATAAGACAATGAATTTGGTAGAGAATGAAATAGAAACGTATTTTCTCTTTTAGTCATTTTAAACCTTAGCACTCGAATGGTGACTCTGAGGCGCCACTAAAAATTGCTGTACCATTATGCAAAATATTGTTTACATTATTGAATGTATCGGTATCTGATCAATTACTAAACATTTAGGTATTGTATGAGGTATTATCATAGCGAATGGAAATATCCTAGATCGGAAGAGATGTTGTTCAATTTTTTCAGAAAGGTTAAAAAGTCGAAATCAATATACACACGTGAATTCTTCCAATGTATTTTCACTTTTGTATTTGACCTATTCACTTTTGACATAAATCCACCAAATACACATTCTAGTTATGAAGATATCATGGCAACCATATCGAAAAACGTGGTTCTGGCAAATGAGTGTTTGGAGTTCCAGTTTAAGTTTAGGTACAATTTTTAGGGGTCACAAACATTCGAAACCGCGAAAACAAAAAATTAATTTTTTGACATTTCTAAACCAGAATATTTTTTCCAGCGTGACATTTCTGAATAGCGTTGGTAGGTTTTCCAATTTTACTATATGTGCTCTCAGCCGTATAACTGAATTCTACCAAGTTCCCATGAATAATGCAAATTTCGTTTTTTGTCGAAGGTGAAATAGAAAAATATGGTTACAACCGTCAGTTTTCTATATATTTTCTTTCATTGTCGACAGTTCATGGATTGATATATGTAGAAGAGACAAATTAGCCGATCACAGACCAAATCGGTTAATCATCTATCAACTTTTCTTACATTTTGACATTTTTACGTTTTATTAACTTGATGGTTAACTTTTCTCATTTACAATAAATTTCCTAAATAATTAAACTTAATACCACAAAATGACAAAATAAAAAGTAATTTTAAAAACGAATTATTTCATCAGTTTTCTCTATTTTTTATTCTACGATCACTTTTCCAATATATATATATATTCGAGGTACATGTTTGCACGAATGCAGTGCATCTCGGTTAATAACAATCATTCACCTGTAGAATTTAAGTAAATATTGTTTAATCATTGGAATTTTTAATGCCTCTACTTGGAGAGACGTGAAGTGACAATTCGGTCTTGGACTTGCAGCTCGATTCGGTGAAATGAAATTTTTGGGACCGGCACCGATTTCTGATTTACAATTTCATCTTGGGAGCGCACCTCTGTGCTCGACAGATGTTACGGCCGCCATGATGGTTTAAACGATTGTCAGGACCGAATGCGTTCGCCTGGCAATTAGCATGTGACGGATTTCAATGGCCGAGAATAAAATGAACGGTTCATTGAGTTTTCTCGAGGTTACAATATTCGCTGTGTTCGATGCATTCGGATACATTGTAAATGCATAAAATCAGATCAAACGATTCTCTGAGGCATACGGAAACCTTGAGCGCCTCACAATGGGCCAGAATCGCGAAAACGGACAACACTGATTTTGTAATCTGTTTGTACAGAACGGCTTTAGGGATTTTTGGGGTAGTAGAATCTGGTATTACTTATTTGATTGAATGAGGAACCGTTATTTTTTCGTGTGATTCCTACAAATTGCAATTTTTTCAAGATTTTTTACACGCCATTTAGTAAATTAATGCTTCGCCGTTTAGTAAACCAATGCAAATTATCAATTGTTGTGTATATTTTTATATATTCATTAATCAACATGAAATAATAAACCAAAAAATGTTAAAAGTTAAATTTCTATTAAGTATAAGTGAAAAAAAGATGGCTAAGTATAGGTATGAGGTCTCATCAACACTTGTTCATAAACCTCCTTATTTAATTATGTAGAAATTCATTCAAATCTTATTGAAGATATAATTTATAATATTAACATTATGTATTATGAAATAAATAATTTCATGAATATAAAGAAAGATTAAAAAAGATGGTTGAAACTGAAGAGAGAGAAAAAAGACAGAAGAAAGGCTGCTATTAAAAAAATATTGAAATTGAAGATAGAAGGCAAATAAAACTGCTCTTAAAAGAAGAAAAACGTTAAAAAAAGAAAGAAACAAATCTTTACTTAAAAATAAACTATAAAATTTAATTTAATACTACTTTATAATTATTCTACGAATAAAAATGACTAATTTTTTAATCAATATAGTAAACAATCAAGTTTTTTATTGTTAAATTTACTTTATTTTTATGATGGCTCATAGATAGGACAGCTATGCCAATAGAGGGGACATGGTTACTACAAGTTGATTTTATTTATTATAAAATTTAAAATTGATAAAGTTAAAGATATTTTATATATATAGTTTACTTATAAGTAGATTGCGGATATTTATGCATTTAGGGTTTATAAAAATTTGCAAAAAATACTGGATTATCAGATTCGACAGAATTTGTTACGATTTTTATTTATTTTGGACCTACAAATGTTGTTGCCAATGAAAATAGGATTTTATTTGGTACCACTTTCTTAAAATTTGTCTACTACAAAAATTGAAAATTGCATAAACATCCGCAGTTTATTTATAAGTTACAAGTATACTTTTTTAAATGTTTATTTATTTCATTATTAGTTTATTTATTAGTTTATTTATTTCATTATTAGTTTATTTATTTCATTATTAGTTTATTTATTTCATTATTAGTTTATTTATTTCTTGATGTTCTAAATGAGAAAACTTATTTTTAAAAAACCTGCACCACTAAATAGCTTATAGAGAGGACATCTACCTTACAGTGACTATATTGCATAGCTTAAATATTTTTGAATGAGCTCCATTTATTTTATAGAACCGGCCCACGGAACATTTAGGCCGCGCGAGACCATATTGAAACGTTACTGTTTCGATACGGGCAAACAAATGCCACCGTAGTTCCTAGTTTTCTAGAATATACACGTGTGCATCAAAAAGACGGTGCTGTTCCACGATGAAACGAGCCATTCTGCGCGTTGATGCTGTTTTCTTAGATCTTCCCGGTTTCGCCGCGGATCAGCACGGCGCGCGGCGGGGCGACAAAAAGTTGATTGACCATGTGCTTCAAGTAAATTCGCAAATAGACGCGGACGTACCCAGTGGCCGTTCCGTTACGACGGGTTTGCACGAATATTCGGAATATTTCTAGACTCGATATTTTAATTTTAGCATTCGCGGGATATCGAGGCGCGATCGATCCGAAGCGACGATTCCACGGATCCCAATAGACGTAGCTTTCGAAAATCGGCCATCGCGAGCCATTAATTCCGAGACTTGCATAGATCCTCGGATCTCGGATCCCCGACGGCGACCAAGCTGCAATCTGATCTGCCTCGGTGTTTGTTCGACTCCCGGCTCATAGGGTGTAGTGGTACACTCATGCATTAAGCCCAGTCATTTTCGTTCGGCACAAAAGATATAGCCCACCCCTCCACAACCCTCATTCATGCTTCTCTGAAATAGTTGCAAGAAAGATTAAGATCACACTGCATCGAATTATGCTTTACATTTCAAATCAGAAAGTTGTTCGTCATTCGTAATTCTACGGTCTGAAGACAGATTTTACAATATGTACAGGAAGAAATTAAACATTGTACAAATAAATTACAACATACAATTTTACAATCTATTTGTACAATCTTTGTACAAATAAAAAAAAGATGGCTTAATTCCCTCTATGAGGAACGTATGTATGAGAGTTAATACGAACATTATGAGCGAACTGTGGATTTTTGTGCAAAATAAAAATTCTCCAAATCAATTATAAGAAACAGAAAGTTAATATAATTCTTTCTTTTAATTATCTTAAAAAATAGAAACTAATAGAGAACAGTATCCAAAAATTCTTCTAATGTTTATTCAGTTTTGTGTTCGACCTATTCATAAACATATTTTATACGAGTCATGCATGATTATTTATAAAAAAAAACTTTTCAACGAGGTGCTTGGTAGTTCAATGAGCGGCAGCGTATCTACATTGTTAAAAAGAAAGAAGGATTATTGTTTGCAGGGTTAGTCATTGGAATTTTGTTTTCGATGGTCGACTTTTCTCTTCCTATTTGTATTCTTCCTTTCGAATATATGTTTGGGTATACATATGTATATTCAAAGTCGAATTTCGGGAACTTGGAGCAAGGTCGTTCAACTTATTAATAG
Organism: Lasioglossum marginatum; assembly: GCA_028455795.1. Classification (NCBI taxonomy): domain Eukaryota; kingdom Metazoa; phylum Arthropoda; class Insecta; order Hymenoptera; family Halictidae; genus Lasioglossum; species Lasioglossum marginatum. The sequence goes on along the minus strand of CM052253.1, from coordinate 2,887,267 downwards.
TCGTTCTCCTCGCACCGCCAAAAAGAAATTTATGAAAAAAGCATATGATGAAAACTGTAGAATAACAGAATCAGCTTTCAAGGCCAACTGTATTTTTAGTAACCCGGAAATATAGGATACGGAGCGGGGACTTGTGTTTCTCTACCTGTTTCGATAATTGCTGAAATCGGTGACACGAAAAGATCAATGGAGTTTCATTATGTCGTGCGTTAAATGTTGATCATTATCGAACGTAACGATCGAGTAAATTCAATGATTATGTATTGTCACATTTGTGACAAATATGTCACAAATGTGACATATTGTCACATTTTGCATCGTTAACGTAACACTTTTTAACCCTTTGCAATCGGAACTATTTTAACTCGAAAATCAAACGTTTCTTCTGACCTAGAATATTTCCATTCTTTACGATTTTTAAATTTGGTAGATATGTAATTGATATGTTGATATATATATATGATATATATGATATATGTATAAATATATATATATATATATTTAAAATAATATATATAAATAATTTAAAAAATTGTAAAGAATGGAAATATTCTAGATATTAATATATATATATATGTTATAAATATTAATATAATATAATATATTATGATAATATAATATTAATATAATATAAAATATTAATATATATATATATACCTCATACAATACTTAAATGTTTAGTAATTAGTTAGATACCGACATATCTAATAATGTAAACAATATTTTAAATAATAAGGGTTAACCTTTTCGCTACCGTGGGCGAGATATCTCGTCACCATGATTTCGTCGTACAACAATGACGAGATATTTCGTGTATCTTTATTACTAATACGAAGTGTTTTCTTTGCAAGTTTAACACAAGTAATCGATCTTTAACCCCTTGCCGTACCTTTTTCTTTACAGTTACAGTGATTAAAACGTCTTTATGCACAAAGATGTCGTAGAAGGGAAAAGAAAATGTATATTTTTTGTATGGCTACACTTATTTTAATGTTTAAATATTGATTACAAACGAATCAAATTTTATTTCATCTAAAATGAAACGCGTAACATTCATATTTGTTAGAATTTGTTAAAAACCTTGACGAGTCTGACTCGTCAAAATACGGCTAGGGGTTAAGGCATGTCAACATTGTCAACGTTGGTGGAAGGTGCTCAAAGATGATAAATATAAAATACTCCATATTTGACACAATTAAAGTTTTCATTGTTTATTTTTTATGGAATGCTTGAAAGCACGGTGAAATGCATAATGCGACGGAACAATTTTTACAGGAATATCTGGTTTCTTTCCGTCGGCCATTTTTTTTTGTAAACGTTGCATTCTATTGTTGGATGAGATTTTTTCTGCGAGTTCTATTTTTGTATATTATTTATTGTTTATTTCGTATGGAATGCAGAGGGATAATTGTAATCGATATAGAAGATCTAATATATAATACAGAAATAGAACGGTCAGTTAAATGAAACGAATCAAAGGTTTCAGTATCGTTCCTTACACAAACAACTGGAGCAATATTATTAATTAAAATCTCGTGTATCTTTATTACTGATATGAAGTGTTTTATTTGCAAGTTTAACACAAGTAATCGATTTTTAATTCATGTCAACGTTGGTGGAAGGTGCTTAAAGGGTGATAAATATAAAATACTCCATATTTGACACAATTAAAGTTTTTATTATTTATTTTGTATGGAATGCTTGAAAGCGTGGTGAAATGCATAATGCAACAGTAAAAACATTTTAAAAAACAAACAGACAGACAAGAAAGCGAGCTAATAAAAACGTGGTAAAATGTAAAAATATGAAGACGATATTTTCGATCGATTACAATTAGTTACAGAATAAATAAATCTTTATTTAGCTTCATTTCCACGCAGATGATTTGCAAACATTTTATTTTGCATAAAGATCCGCTGTCTAGTTATCAACAATTGCGGCATCAAATAACACTTTTCCTTTTTACTAAAAATATCACAGTTCTTATGCGTGCTAAAGCATTGTTTTTCTTTCCACAGAATTTTAATGAATAATATATTGTTCCAGTTGTTTGTACGAGAAACGATACTGAAATCTTTCACTCGTTTCATTTAGCTGACCGTTTACTTGCAGAGAGAAGTATCGGTAGACGCCGCCTCGTCGTGTCTTATGCGTTTACAATATCTTCCAGTGTATTAAACATACTAAAATGGTAACTTGGTTGAAGCTTTCATAATCGAGAAAGTTCATTAAAGCTTTTGTATTATTTTTAACTGACTGAAACACTTAACACAAAGTGCAAATATCGATTTGACCTTGTGAATTAGTGCATAAAAATCTGGATTTATATGCAGATTCAGTCTGCTCGTCGGTGAACTGGATTTCACGCATTTAAATCGCGTCGGGAATAAAGGACGCAATAAACTGAAAATTTCGCGAAACACCGACCGAATGAAATTACATATCAGTTTTAGTTGACTGGCGACCGCGGACGACGTGAATGAGTCCGCTCTACTCTCGACACCGGGGTTTTTTTTCTGAAGTTATCTAGTGGCTGGTGCCGTTAAACAACGTCAAAGTTGCACAGTTGTCAATTATTTTCGTTCCCTCAATTTTGTCCTAAGTGTTATGTATGTATTATGAAAAGTGTACGTATGGTACATTTCCCGCGTGCATTCGACGGGTCGTTATTGTCGGCGAAGATAACAAACAGATCGTAAACTTTACAATTGAGTGCGAACTCTGAAAGCCAGGAATCGCAATGCGAACTGATGCTGGACTTCCGTTGAAAACTTTGCGACTGACTGTCAAACTACAATAGATCCTCCCTTCTCGATGCACTGAATAAATACACTGGCCACAAGTAAGTAGAAAATCCCATTCGTGGAAAGTGAACCATGTTACAATCATTTCTACAGGAACAATGGAAAAACACATTCGTTTGGATCTACTTACTTGCACACAGTGATGATATTCTCTTTTATTTCGTTTAACATTTATAGCAACCCAGTAAGCAATCTGCTCTCGATTTGCTATGGATTTCGTACCAAAACTTGCCTACATTAGGCTCGGTATTTGTCTGCAAAGTTTGGAGGCGGTATTCCGTACCAAATAGAGGGCAAAACGAGGGCAGACCCTGTCCTCGTGTAGAGGGCAGCTCGGTTGCACTAAGAGCGGACATAACCTTGTTTTAAGAATAAATGTCGGGCAAAGTCGTTATTGTCATTATTTTAAGCCTTGTAAATATTTAAATTATTGAAAATGCATGAAACTTAAAATTACATAATTTAGAAATATAAATAAAATTCGATTTCCCCTCCTGCAGCAAGGTTTACTCCGATTTTGCCCGATATTTACTCTTAGAGCAAGAATATCCAGTAAGCAATCGACTCTTGATTTGGTATGAATTTGCCACTAAAACTTGACTACAAATTCCGGCCCACCTGTTTCCGCAGTAGGCTCGGTATTTGCTTGCAAAGTTTGGAGGCGGAAGTCCATGCCAAATGGAGGGCAGTCCATGTCCTCGTGTAGAGGGCAGCTCGGCCGCACTAAGAGCGGACATAACCTTGCTTTAAGAGTAAATATCGTGCAAAGTCGTTATTGTCATTATTTTAAGACTTGTAAATATTTAAATTATTGAAAATGCATGTAACTTAAAATTATATAATTTAGAAATATAAATAAAATTCGATTTCCCCTCCTACAGCAAGGTTTATTCTTAGAGCAAGATTAAGTCAGCTCTTAGTGCGTCCGACCTGCCCTCAATTAGGAAGACAGGGTCTACCCTCGCTTTGCCCTCCATTTCGCATGGAATTTTGGCACCAAAGTTTGCAAGCAAATACCGAGCCATTTGTTTGTGAATTAGGCTCGGAATTTGCCGACAGGTTTTGGCCGGCAGATTCAGAGCAAATAAGGACCAAATCCTGCTCCAAGCGTGATTTGGCATTAAAACGACCGTCTTTTGCTCACAAAGTACGACTACAAACATTGGTCATAATTTGTCCGAGACAGATTTGGCTGACTGGATAGCGAAAACAATTACTGTAAAGCCTTGATCTCAGAGAACGGAAACCGTAGGATCTAGAAAAAACGGGACGGAGAAGCTCGAGCTGCCTCGGTCGTGTAAATGGAGTCTGGTATATCGGTGTAAACCACTACTAATACAATTACAAAACTTCTTTATTTTTTATGGTATTTCGCAATTTTCTGATTTAAATGACACTAAACGAAATAGTAGAACCACAGAATCTGAGAAACAGCATGGACACCAGATTTTTCTTAGATCAAGGCTTTACTGTACCTTCAAAAATACGTTTTAAAACATTGATGAATAAAGCAGTTTGCTTTGTTTCATAAACTATAAAGGCAATTTGTTTCATAAACGTAGAGCACTGAAGAAAATGTTACTTTATTTTTTAAAAGCGTAACGACGTAAAGCAAGAGCTTCGTTTGTTCTTGAGCTAGTTTTTTAGCTTTATGGTATCGTGTATTTTTACGTTTTCTATAAATACATGGAACGATCGATCATTTTCAGGATTGAACTGTAAGAATTATTAATTGATCGCAAGAAAACAGTATACATACAGGGTGTCCCAAAGATAAATTTTTAAATATGTCGATCGTAGATAGTGCAAATAAACAATTTAATGGTATCGGCGCTACAGGTTCGATCAATTATTACTCACAAAACAGTTTTGCAATTTTAAATTGTTCTCAACGTTTCAATCCCATTGGGATCCACATTGGGATTGGAACGTTGAGAACAATTTAAAATTGCAAAACTGCTTTGTGAGTAATAATTGATCGAACCTGTAGCGCCGATACCATTAAATTGTTCATTTGTCCCAAAGATGTTGTACTCCCTTGAAAGAGGTAATTCTCCGCGGCTCTGTTAAGGAGTTGTTAACAAAAAAAAAACACGAACCAATCAGAACGCGGATATAGCGAACGGATTCCGGTTTGGCGATAGCTCCCAATGAGCGTGGCTTTGGCATTGGCCGAGCCGGAATTCGTCCGCTGAAGCCGCGTTCTGATTGGTCCGTGTTTTTCGTTAATAACTTTTTAACAAAGCCGCGCAGAATATTTTCGCAAAGGAAAAAATTATTTCAAATGACCCGAGGTTCCGCCTCTTTTAACCCTTTGCACTCCTTTGTCGAGTGTGACTCGACATCGGAAGAAGAGAAATGTAAATGAAATTGGTTTGTATATGTATTTGTTCTTCCTTCATTTATTTAATTTCTTATTTGTTAGTTGGAAACAAATACAAGTTCCACAAATATAATTACAACAAAGTTTGAGAGCTATATTTAATATACTTAGTAAACAAAATTGGAGTCAAGGAATTGTCCATTGAAGTAAATTTCACATGAAACACTTAAAATAGTGTAGCGAGTTGTTGGCAATAAAATTGAAAAATAATTCGGAGTGCAAAGGTTTAAGGAAGTACAACATTTTTGGGACACCGTATATTGTTCTTTAGAAGATTGTACTGACTTTATGCTACTAATAGCATCGCGACGACGTGTATGAATTTCGCTGCCTACATAATGTCACTGTAATTTACAGACACGAACGGCGATGCAAAAACACTACTTCACACGACGCGAAGCGTTCTTATTATAACGTTACATTTTCCGATCAACCCCGTGTAATAGTACGTTTAATGGAATATCGATACGAACCAGTATATGTTCTAACAGATTTTGCAACTCATATTTGCTATTAATGTTAGTGGAAACTGAAGGGTTCGTAAATAACACGTTAAGTGTCAATAAATCGATAATTAGGTCGGAAATAACAATAAAGACAAGCTAATGATAAGAGTAATTACGCGAGGAATTTTTCTCCGAAGAAATAACGTTCATAGACGCGCACTCAACACGCAATCGTTATAATTTCTAATACAGAATTTTTAGTAATTTTTAGTAAAAAAAACCGCTTCATTTATCTTTCTCGTCCTATTAAAACTCTATTAACGCGGATAATTACATATATATTTCGTATATATATTACATGTATAATTATATATAATTGGATCATATTTCGTTCACATAATACTTGCATCTAATTACATTCTATCGAGTGTTAATCAAATATTTGTCACGATTATGCAATTAACTGTAGCGTAGTGTAAAATCTGCATAGGGTTTCACGCTCTAATTAATGGAGCTTAAAATAAATGAATCAAACTTTGTTTGAGCGTACCCAAATTAGCGTTCGCTCGAATTAGTATACTATAAAATTCGAATCGAAACTGTTTCCCACGTTCTTTCATTGATTGCTGTACAACGAATCGATATTTCACCATTTTTGCACGCGTTTTAGCGTACACAACCTTTGCATAGTCGCAGCGGCGGACCGTTAATTTTAGGTCTCTGGGTTAACACTGTTTGGGAGCCTTCCCAATTAACCCAAATTAACAGAAATGCCAAAAACGTAATTTTTCTTAAGTTTTTAATTTAAATTATTTTTTAGACCGCGAAGGGGTTCCTTTGATTGAACGGGGCCCTGGTCTGCCTAGATCCACCGCTGCATAGTCTTCGAGATTGCAGTACTATTTATTTTGTGGCTATTGCGATTAATAGACTGCGCATCTTTATGGCTTAAGAAAACTTTCTTAAGAAAAAATGCTGGAATATAAAATTCGATAGAATTTAGTGAGATTTTTATTTGTTTTGGTTCTACAAAGGCTGTATCCATTAAAAATAGGATTTTATCCCACGCTACTTTCTTGAAATTTTTCTATAAAAATTGAAAATTGCATAACATCCGCAGTCTAGTAATTAGAAATTCTTCATCTTTCAATTTTATAGAAAAAAAAGATAGTTTATATGTTTTGTGTGTATACTTTCTCCCCAAGGCTGTACAATAACATACATATTTATTAGACTCTGTTCAGAATCTTCAATCTTATTTGTTAGCCTCCAATAATCTTTTCAACATTGGATATGTTCTTAAAAACATTGTTAAAAATAAATTTCTTCTTAAAATTTTTTTCTCCAGCCAAAGGATGAAGTTAGCTTCTAGAAATTTGTATGATAATTGGTATACTGACCTGGATCTAAAACGATTCACTGAATCACAGAGGTCCTAGTGAAATTCCTATTTTTTTCTTACAGTTTGCAACTTCGTGGTGCACGACCGCTGTCTCAAGGCCGTCGTCTCTCCCTGCTCCAGCATCGCGGCAAGCCTCATTAAGGTAAGAATACCCTCTGTTTCTGTTCCTGCCCCTTTTGTGCGACCGGAGATGAGCGAATTCTTCCCAGCGACCTATATTTACGCACCGGTGAAGAATACTTTGCTGCATAGTGTCGCGGCTCCGTTGAAAATTCTCCTTACAATGCAGCTAACTTCGTTGCGGAGCGTATGCACGACGGCAATTATAATATTTCCATAAATTTTTTTACCTCAGGCCCTTTCCTGTTGTTCTGCAGCTGGATACAAGATAACGTTACATGGCGTAACCATTTAGGATGGCAGAGTCCATTTTCCCTCAAAAGTATCCAGAGTTCCACCTGAATTCGAATTTTTTAAAACCCAGACTCTGGGTTAGGTTAATTTTTTCATCATTTTAACCCTTTCGGTCGTGGCGTCCTCGTATAAGAACATACTAAATAGATTTAGTAATATACTAAACATCTATATTTTCAAAGAACTGCTTAGCAAAGACATGATCTTTTTCCAGGAATAAATGATTCGTGACCGAAAGGGTTAAAAAGTCGAAAATAATGTCAGCCTTCAATTTTAATCCTCGGATGGCGGAGTCCATTTTGCCTCAAAGTAATCAACGTTCCACCTGATTTGGTATTTTGTATAACGTAGGGTCTGGATTAGGCTAATTCTTTAATCATTTTAAAAGGTCGAAAATAATGTAAACTTTTAATTTTAATCCTTGGATGGCGGAGTCTATTTTGCCTCAAAGTTAGCCAGCGTCCCACCTGAATTCGAATTTTTTAGAACCTAGAGTCTGGGTTAGGTTAATTTTTTAATCATTTTAAAAAGTCGAAAATAATGTAAGCCTTCAATTTTAATCCTCGGATGGCGGAGTCCATTTTTCCTTAAAGTAATCAACGTTCCACCTGAATTCGATATTTTTAGAATCTAGAGTCTGGGATAGATTAATTTTTTATTCATTATAAAAAGTCGAAAATAATGTAACAATATTGTTAGATCCCTTTAATGTTTTTTCAAGTTTGTATTTTTGTCCGTTTATTACTGTACTCTTTTTTTTTAACAAAGTTATCATAGTCTAAATATTGACAGCTTCTCGAAAATTGGAAATTCAATGTTCATATACTTTTTGGAGTCATTTTACATCGTAATTACTAGACTGCAGATTTTATGCATTTATAACAAAAATTAATAGGCACGATTTAGCACTAAACCTGCCGAGTCTTAAATTAAAATTAACTGGTACATGTTCCCTTATAAAAATGACAGGATTGATTTTATTTAGACTTTGTGTGGCTCCTGCTATAATTCGTGCTCTACTAAAGATATTTATACAATCATTTCTTATGAAATCATTTTTATTATTTCAATACAGTAGGGCCTCGATTAACCGGCTTGATCGGGAGACAAACAGCCCGGATAAATTAAGGCCCGATGGATAATCAAGACCCGAGGGACATAATTAAAATGTATATTATATTCAAAAATAAATTTTTTATTTTTGAAAATTTACTTCCCTTTATAATATAATTATATTTGAACGTATATCTGTTTATAATCGGGATCCGGTTAATCGAGGTCCTGCTGTAATTGTAAATTAAAAAATTTATGGAACCGGTCATTTCGACCGGTGGTAGGTGTACTGTTAAAGTAGTCGACAAATTAAAATAATTTAAGAACATCAATGTACTAGGTTCAGCTTACTAAAATTGTAAAAAGAAGAATGAAACTTATTTTTACTTTGCTTTTACTTATAAACTTTGTATTTTGTATACAGATCCGCGCAATCTAGTAATTACCATCTAAATAAATCGATAAATTGATCGAACCGGTGCGCCGAGAGCATCAATACATCTGGTATCAACAAATATACGATCGATAGAAATAAATCGATGTGTCAAATAGGCAGTACTTCCTTATTATAATAAATACAGGGTGTCCCAAAAATGGTGTACTTCCTTGAAAGGGGTGTTCCTTGAAAGAGTGCAATTAAAAATAATTGAGCAGAGTCAAATTCAAAATAATAAAGCCATTTAAAAAGTTTAAAAACGCTGTTGTATTATTGTTGATTCATTAAAATTTCAATTAAAGCTGACAATTTTTATTCATATACGCAAATCCATTGTTCAGCTTACATAAATAACGCAAAAATGCCTACTTCCTTGAAAGAAACGATGTCCAAAGTGATTTGAAGTAACTTTTTCCTTTGCGGAAATATTCTTCGCGATTTTGTTAAGGAGTTATTAACAAAAAAACACAGACCAATTAGAGCGTGGTTACAACGGCTCGTGCTGAGCCTGACGTCGGAATTGGCCGAGCCGGGATCCGTTCGCTGAAGCCACGCTCTGATTGGTCCGTGTTTTTCGTTGATAACTCCTTAACGAAGCCATGAAGAACTTTTTCGCAAAGGAAAAAGTTACTTCAAATGACCTCAGAAATCGTCCCTTTCAAGAAAGTACAATATTTTTGGGACAACCATTATAATTTCTGTGACAAGCTGTTCCTTGACAACTTCGTTCCGTGACAACTGTAAACGCCGTTAGGTGAGTGCGTCCTTTATGGTAAAGAATAGTGATTTTCTCGTTGCAGAACCCGGTTGCACACTGTTGGTCCGAACAGGAACAGGTCCGTAGAAGAAAATTCTGCAACGTCTGTCGTAAACGGCTCGATGATACTTTATCCATACACTGTGAAAGTAAGTATGTTTTCCCGATCGTATAACACTGCTGCGTTCTCGATATAGGGTAAATGTACCTATTACTGCGGTATTTTTTTCCCAATTAGATTAACCCCTTGCTCTACGATTTATTTTACGGTTTCAATGATTACAACTTTTTTGTAGATCGTAATTTCCTAAAAAAGGAAAAAACTTATATCTATCGTATGTCTAACAAAACCAAAATAGAATTTTATTTCTGTTATAGGGAATTATCGACATTTTTATTAGAATCTGTTCAGTATCTTCATCACGAGTCAGATACAATATTGTAAGACAAGGGGATAAAATACGTAAAAATAAATATTCTTGTCCTGAATAAATTTGTACAATTCAAAGAGAATGTAGTCTCGTTGGCAAGGTAAACAAAATTGCCAATCATTCTCATATTTTTATAATCTCAGGGGATTTGAAAAAAACATTTTTCATAAAAGATAAAAATAAGACCATTTTATTTTATATTCCTTTAAATTGCATAAGAGAATGTTTTATTATTATTTAGATACCAACTTCGATACAATAAAAATATAAAAAGCAGCTTTTCTTGCGTTTTTAATAAAAAAGATTAAGCCGTTAGCATTACGTACATTAAAGTGAAGGAGGAGCTCATTACTGCGGCACAAAATCACTAGGAATGTCCCTAATGCTGCGGTGTGAATTTTAAGAAATGGAGAATACGGAGATTTTAAGAAATGAGAAGGAAGAAGAAGTTTGAGAAATACAAAGGAGTTTACATTGTAAATGCAATTGTGAAATGTTGTAAACTTCACAATGCTCTTAATTTAAAACAGAATATATTTAGTTATTTATGTGATATTTTTCATAGTAGTTTGTTTCCGTACGCTCGTATATTTTGAATTCTAATCCGCAGTAATGGGTAAGCAGTAATTGGTACATGACCCTTTTTCATCCGCACATGTACAAAATGTTATCGATTTTATTTTTTAATATTTTCTTATGTTGTATCAAGTTTTGAGGGCCACCAATTTTCTTTTGTATTCAGAACACATCATTCTTCCATAAAATGCTTACACATATTATTATATCATGATAAACTAGGAATAATATTAAAATAAAGTACGATCGAAGCATGATACCGCAGTAATACTGTTCCGTTCATTTGCGTATCGAATCAATGAAAATTTCGTTCGAAATCGTTCCACAGCTTACAGATTCATAAAAATTTCATATATGAATATATTGTTCGTGTTCTTGGTTTCAGTATGCGAGTACTTCGTGCACACGGAGTGCCAGGATTTTGCCGTGGCAGACTGCAAAGAAAACGCCACGTTCTTACCTGGGAAGGACTTGTCGCAGGTAAAACACACTCATCTCTGGCGAGAAGGCAATCTTCCCAGCAGTTCAAAATGTGCTGTCTGCAAGAAAAACTGTTTTTCTGCTGAATGCCTTTCCGGGTTCCGTTGCGAGTGGTGCGGCATGACGGTAATATATCTCTTCAAGTCATCATCCCTCTGAAAATTCACGCGTTTCAATATACAGTGGATCCTAAATACAGTGGTCGAAATAATGATAGGTTCACTTCAATTTGTTGATATAATGTTGTGTTTAAGGCAGTATTTTTGATTTTACTTATTATTATTTATTCATTCTAATATATTTAACAAAATACACAGCTCAATCGAATAACACAATGTTAATTAATATCAATTACAAATTTTCTATTACAACACTTGAAATTTAGTTGCGAAATAAACATAGGTTCATTATGTATTTTTACACAAAAAATTAAAAAGAAAAGAAAATAAAAATAATTCAGTATTTAGTTGAACCTCCTTTCTGTTTTATAATTTCAAATATTCTGCGTGGAATTGATTGAATTAATTTTTTTAATGTTTCTAATTTAATTTCAGACTACGCCTCTCTAATCCCATTTTTCAATTCTGAAACAGTGCTATACTATTTTCCATTGTCATATACCTTTCGTGCTAATATTCCCCAAAGATTTTCAATCGGATTTAAGTCCGGACTCCTTGATGGCCAGGGTAAAACTTCAACTTTTACCCTCTCAAAGTAGTTTTTAATTGTTTTTGCACGATGTATTGCTGCATTATCGTGTTGGAATATTAAATTAGGTCCACCAATCTTGTCGCCATATTCATCCAGTACGTATTCCAATAGTTCCTGATATTTTTCATTTGGGGGGAACCACATTATCGGAATCTTACCGTTCCAGCCAAATGCAGCCCAAACCATTAGACATCCTCCTCCATGGACTCTTGTCACTTTTACATTTTTTTATCACGCAGATCGTACCAGTAATATTAAACCTCATCTGGGCTGTCCAAATTAAATTTTTTTTCATCAGAAAAAATCATCATCTTCCACTTTTCGGTCCATGACATATGATATTCTGCAACCTTTAATTTCTCTTCCTTGTGGAATTTAGTTAGCGGAGGTTTTTTCGCTTTTTTAGAATATTTAAGTGTCCCACTCGATCTCAGAATTTGCTGTACACGTCGAACACCAACTGGCAAGTCTAATCCCATTTTTATTTTAGAGGCACTAAGCATATTTCGCTGTGCTTCTTGAAAAATTTTACCTTTTTCCCTATGTGTTAATCTTTTTGGATGACCTATAGTTTTTTTACTGTCGTATTTTTCTTTTAATTTTAAAGAATTATTTATGACATTTAATGACCTTTTCAATCTTCTCCCAATTTCTCTGTTAGAGAGACTCATATTGTGGAAAGCAATAATTCGGCTCTTTTCGTTATCATTTAACGATTTCCCCGTGTTATTGTGCTTTAATAATATTAAGCGAACATAAAATATTTTTTATAATTTTTAAACTTTACAAATCTGTGTACTTACCATACAAAAACGTTCAAAAAATAGCAGTATCAATAGTAATTTTTAAATATTTCTCCGTGAACCTAAGATTATTTCGTATCTTGTACTCGATAATTTTTAAAGTATTTTTGAATTTTACACTACTACTGTTGATAGTCGACTGACTGCTTACACAATGTGTAGAATACATTCTTGCGAAATAAAAACAAATGCCACAGTACACTTCCGAAAACGAAAAGAAAATTAGAAGGAGTAAACCAGCCGACGCGGCTAGCGAACCTATCATTATTTCGACCACTGTACCTAGGGGTGGACGAGTACCTGAAAATTTCGGGTATCTGAAGTTGCAGTTGAATCGGGTACTGCCCGGTCGGGAACCAGAAAATCTATATTATGACATTTGGATACCCGAATATTATAAATTTTCGGGTTTCCCGGAGAAAATACACGACCCGAACCCGAAATTTTCGGGTACCACCCGCCCACCCCTATAAACACATATCCTATCCTAGTCCATCATTAAAAAGTAAATTTTTGCCATAACATATTCGTGAGAACCAAATATTTCATTTGAATTTGCAGAATTTAGAAATCTACCATTACCAAGAGGTATAAAAAAGTAATTATAGCATATTCGTGGGAACCAAATAGTTCATTTGGATTTGCAGAACCTAGAAATGTAGCAATACCAAGCGATATAAAAAAGTAATTATAGCATATTCGTGGGAACCAAATAGTTCATTTGGATTTGCAGAATCTAGAAATGTAGCAATACCAAGAGATATAAAAAAGTAATTATAGCATATTCGTGGAAACCAAATATTTCATTTGGATTCGCAGAACCTAGAAATGTAGCAATACCATGAGATATAAAAAAGTAATTGTATTGAAATTTTGACTTTTAAGTGTCGGTATCAATGAAATCACCCAATGTTATTTAAAGTACTTATTTTGTGTCCCTCCAACATGGACACTTGAATATTTTTCAACATTTTATATTGGTGAAGCTTATTAATTAACAGTGTATAACAGAGACTCACCTTAGCTAATGAAATCACTTCGTCGAGACTGTGACATTAACTAACGAAATGTGTTGAGTTTCTGTTATAATATATATCAATTACAGTATTTTCTTCCCCTAACAACATTATCGACCTCCTTATTATCACATCATCATCCCCACTAACGCGCAGTCATTGTACATGCATGCACAAAATCAATAAGGGTTGAATATTACTAAAAACATTCGCACGTCGTAAGTGTGAAGACGCAAAACACAACGCAACAATTACTTTCTGTATACCGACAATTTTCAGAAGAATGTGTCTTACGATTTTTTAAATTTCCGAATGGACCTGATTGGTTGAGAAGAGTTTGGAAACTGGTACAACAATTAAAGTGATAAATTATCGTGGAGGTATTATTCATAGTTGGGCACATTTTATTTGAAATAATAAACAATCATTTGAAATACTTTGTTATTTTTATTTTACAATGCATGGAAAAGAATTGAATAGATTATTTTCAAATTATCTGATTTGACTAATTTGTTATTTCAATTACACTGTTCAAATCAAATAATAAATCATTTCATCTCACGGAGAGGTTATTGAGTACTAAATTAATTACTAAAGTTAGATATGCTATAATATTTTATTGTAGTTTAGCTGCATTCGCTTTTAAAATTGTTATTAAAATCTGACGCAGTTGACACGAAATAAATAGAATTCTGGAAAGTACGAATTGTTTGATCAAATGAAAGATGAAATGACAAATTATTGGAATTTCATTTGAAATTCGGGTTAAACTTTCTCTCAGGGGACTAAAAGTTTTTAACTTTTCTGAATGTGATATTATACATGAATGAATAAATATGAATGATATTATACATGATGAAAAAATGATAAAACTTTAAATTTGAGTGCGAGGAATCCAAGGTTTATTGAGCAGAGTTCACACGTTTAAACGTTATACAGTAGAGTAAATCCATCTAGGTCTCCCCGCACTACAATTTAAAATTTTATCCTTTTTTCATCTAATTGTATAATATTTAGACAGCGGATTATATGCATTTATGACAAAAATGAGTAGGTGTAATTTGAAAAATTGAAAATATTAGAAGAATTTAGAAACATTGTTGTATTATTTTTAAACCTATTAAACATATTAAGAGAGAACTCCAGTTTGTTGCAATTAGGGAAGAAAATTTTTATTTTGTATAAAGATCCGCTGTCTAATAATATTACATTCAGAAAAGTTTAATATTTATTGGTTCCCTGTGTGAAAGTTTTACCGACATTCGATTTTCCGAACCATTTCGGTCCCAATTAGTTCGGATAACACTATCCAACAGCCAAAAAACGTTTCGATTTTCACTATGCGATTCTTATATAGAGTTTTTTTGCGCTGATTCCGAATCTGCTCTTAATTTTTCTCCTAGACGCACAGTTTTTAGAAAATTTGATTTTGAAAAAAAGACATATTTTTCAAATTTAAATAAATATTGCGATGTTATTATAAAAAATATTGAACTGTTCTTTACAGCAAAAGATTCTGTTGACTTTCCCGAATATAGTGATATCCAATATTAATACATTATGAATGTTTAAACATGTTTAAACAATCATTAAAGACGGAGAGACACCACTTTTGCATCAATTTTTGAGGATATTTTTCAGTTCATCTTAAAAAATAAGAGTCCAGCGTAAAATCGAACTATATCACGCGATAGAGCAGACGTTTATCTTGAGAAACCTCCCTTTAAAGTTTGCAACGTCGACGTTTTTATCGAACCAGAAAGCAAAATATCTTCGCCCGACAATGAATTGCCGCCAGTGGTGTTCACCACTAGCACGGTCCTTCGACAATAATGTATTAATATTGAATATCACTGTATTCGGGAAAGTCTACAGAATCTTTTGCTGTAAAGAACAATTCAATATCTTTTATAATAAGATCGCAATATTTGTTTAAAGCTGAAAAATATTTTCTTTCTTAAAAATCAAATTTCTCAAGAACTGTGCGCCTCGGGGACAAATTAATGGCAGATTCGGAATCAGCGCAGAAAGACTATAAGAACTATAAGACTATAAGAATCGCATAGTGAAAATCGGAAACGTGAAAAAAAAAAGTTGGAATTTGTTGGACAGTGTAATGGCTGCCCTATTGTGCTGTATCATATTTCTAGCTGTTCGAAATCGGTAATCCTTTCTACTATCACGACGGGTCTCGTTTCAGTTACACTCAGACTGTTATAAAAATATCCCGCAAGAATGCACCTTTGGGAACTTGAAACGAATCTACCTACCACCGCACGCAGTCAGTATTCCACGTACGGAGATTCGCATGGAGACGATCATTGGAGTGCAAGTACGTCGAAACGAAGTCCTGGCGCGTGAGTATTACTGCCGTAAGTGTCTATTCTAGAAATAAACCTCTAAAATATCGATTAGGGAATGCGTAACACGTGACCGAATATCCGGAGTAGTGGAATGAAGTTACGTTCATGTACGTGTACATACATACGCTGTAAATAGAAAAGGGGTGGGTCACCTGGAGTCCGGAGTCGCATACACGCGTACCACGTTCACCGATATACGGAATCAGTATAATAGGAAACATGGGGGAAGAGACAGAGAGTACCTATTTATCTCGCGGCTACGGTAGAACTCAGGCGACTCACTCTACGTGCAGGGTGTTCAATAAAATACAAGAGCATAACCGCGAGCTTTATACTTACTGGCCGATCGGCAACAGGTGGAACTATATCCAACGAATGATTCTTCGTGACGTTCCGAGACGGAAATCAACGCCAAACAATATTCTCCGGTCTTGTTTTGCAAGTTGTAAACAACTCGAGTGACTTTTAATCGGCGACAACTGAAAGACGAGGCCGCGACAGCAATTTTTTAGTCTTAATTTCGATCTTACACTACTACAAGAGACAACTCCTATATCCTAAATAATTATTGTTTTCACTACCCAGTTTCACTGATTTCGGTCTTACACTGCTACGAAACAACTTCCATATCCTAAGTAAATTATTGGGCTATTCTTTTCCTTCTGGGACCAAAAATGTACTTTTCTTTATACAATCTACGGTTTCCGTTTACTTAGTTTCCGTTTTTGCTACCCATTCAGCCAAATCTGTCTCGGGCAAATTATGTTGTAGTCGTACTTTGCGATCAAAAGACAGTTTTAGTGCCAAACCACGTTTGAAGCAGGATTTGGTTCTTATTTGCTCTGAATCTGCCGACCAAAACCTGTCGGCAAATTCCGAGCCTAATTCACCAACAAATGGTTCGGTATTTGCCTGCAAACTTTGGTGCCAAAATTCCATGGACTTCCGCCTCCAAACTTTGCAAGCAAATACCGAGCCTAATGCGGAAACAGGTGGGCCGGAATTTGTAGTCAAGTTTTGGTGACAAATTCATACCAAATCAAGAGCCGATTGCTTACTGGATATTCTTGCTCTAAGAGTAAATATCGGGCAAAATCGGAGTAAACCTTGCTGCAGGAGGAGAAATCGAATTTTATTTACATTTCTAAATTATATAATTTTAAGTTTCATGCATTTTCAATAATTTAAATATTTACAAGCCTTAAAATAATGACAATAACGACTTTGCCCGATATTTATTCTTAAAGCAAGGTTATGTCCGCTCTTAATGCGACCGAGCTGCCCTCTACACGAGGACAGAGTCTGCCCTCGTGTTGCCTTCCATTTGGCATGGAATTCCGTATAAAGTAGGCAAGTTTTGGTGACAAATTCATAGCAAATCAAGAGCAGATTGCTTACTGGGTATGTCTTATATAATTTTGATTATGCAGACGCGTACAAAATGTATACAGTGGAAATTATATCGTGTTTATACAATTCGTTTGAAATTCTTCGTTTCGTGCTCATATTTTCTGATACACCCTGTACACGTACCTTACGGTTTACTGTTGTACAGCTGAATGTCGGCAGATATTAACACAAACACTTCTAACGTTTAATTCTGTGTACAAAGAAAGAAAGTAATCGAACTTATACTGAATTCGAGCGAGACCATCACCTACCGATGGATTCTTGTGGAAACGGGGGAACGGAAGTTATTCGAAATGGATCTTTCGCTAGTTTCTACACTCGGTCACTGCACATTGCACATCCGTGTTAGCTCGATTCTTTGAACAAATCTAAATATCCACGAAAGTGTCGCGCGGAACGTGTTCACCACGCGCGGACATTGGGCATCGATGATATTCGCATATTACGCTCAGATAACAAATAATGGCTCCATTAGATTGTTCCGTGTTTCACAGACTAGACGGTCGAATCTGTCGGTAACATATTCACCGAATGCATATACTTTGAGTTACACCGTTTCTCAAGCTGTCTCGATGGATGTCATCAGCGTCGTTGTCTCGTTGATCCATTGCCCGTGGAGAAAAGAAGTATTTACTAGTAAACGCTCCTTTACTGTCCAACAGCCGTGTTTTGCACGGACAGTGATCGTACCCGGACACTATTTTTGATTTATGACTGCGTCCACCGCGCCGAACGCGCCGAGTGAGATTTCAATAGAGAGCCGAACAGTGATCGTGCCCACAGTAAAACCCGGACAGTAAAGGGGCGCTTACTGTATAACGGGCATATCCAGTTCGTAGCTCGATCGGAGGCATTCTCAAGGAATATCCCCACTTCTCCCGCCCGCGTGTCTCGCTCCTCGTGGCGGCCGTAGTGCTCCGAGCCGGGCGGGAGAAGTGGGGGTATTCCTTGAGAATGCCTCCGATCGAGCTACGAACTGGACATGCCTGATTTATAAACACCGATCCATGTTGTAATCACCTTCCGACTGGATGCATAAAACGCCTAATAGTCTAATTAGATCATAGCAGTGACACGTCATGCCAAGACACATTTTAGATTTAGATAGAACGATCTCGTTCTACATGTTTCTCGTGTGTCCGAAATTAGAAGTTCTTCCCCGATCACATGCAACATTCGTTATCCTTTTCCTTCGTTTTTTTTCCGAATCGATAGATTTCCGCGCGCACCCACACACGCACCCGCATACGAGAACAGAAACGCCACGAACTCTCCGAAGAGGGACAAATTTTCCGTGGACGCGCTGCACCGGCACGATAATGTCGATTATCTTGTATCGCGAAGATATAAAGGGGGGGAACGGAGGCAGATAGAAGATAACTTTCATTATCTGCGCCGGCATCGACGATTCTTTTCGACACGAACATTTTGCATGATCTTTGATATTCGTTCCTTTCGTGTATACAATAATGTACACTCAACTTTGTAATATACGGCGTGCTGCGAAAGTAGTGTCGCAACCGAGAAGCCGGTGATCACCGCGTACGTGTCAAAATGAATGGGAGATGTAACAGAATTTTTAAACAGTGACGCAGGAAGGAGAAAAATTTAACTTGAAGCTTGAAGCTTGTAGCAATATCTTTGTACGAGGATATAATAATTGCACCATAATCTCTTGATATGCAGGGTGTCCCAAAAATGTTGTAGGTGATGTGAAGTGATTTGAAGTAATTTTTTCCTTTGCGAGAATATTCTCCGCGGCTTTGTTAAAAAGTTATTAACAGAAAACACATACGGACGCCTTAAGGTGATAACATACACGAACACATAACGCCTTAAGGTGATAACACACACGAACACATAACGCCTTAAGGTGATAACACATACGAACACATAACGCCTTAAATTGATAACACACACGAACACATAACGCCTTAAGGTCGATTTACCTTAGTCAGCCACGGCCAGCCGGCTCATACCTAGCCCATACCTAGCCCATAACTAGCCCATACCTAATCCAATCGCGCTGCAACCCCGTTAGGAAATGCTGGGTACGAATCCAGGGTAGTAAAGTGCTGCCGGACTGGCCGTGGCTGGTCGTGACTGGCTAAGGTAAATCGAGGTAAGGTAAAACGTAACCCCTTTAAGGGGTTAGACTCTCACTTCTCAACAATGCAAAGATGCGGGATGCGCCTTCTCACTTGTCAACAATGCAAAGATACGGGATGCGCCTTCTCACTTGTCAACAATGCAAAGATGCTGGATGCGCCTTCTGACTTGTCAACAATGCAAAGATGCTGGATGCGCCTTCTGACTTGTCAACAATGCAAAGATGCTGGATGCGCCTTCTCACTTCTCAACAATGCAAAGATGGAGTTTTTCAGTAGTCAAAAGTGCTGGATAAAAGATCAATCTAGGTCGCGATCGTCCTCAAAAGTCCCATTTTTACGTTTATCAGGCGTAATTTGCATTATTCGAGAGCATAAAGCTGTGCATGTAGCTACTTTCATAAAGCTGCTGCAACTGCTACATGCTGCCGAGTAATGCAAATTACGCCTCGTAAACGTAAAAATAGGACTTTTGAGGATGATCGCGGCCTCAATTGATCTTATATCTAGCGGTTTTGACTACTGAAAAGCCCCATCTTTGGATTATTGAGAAATGAGAACGCGCATCCTACACCCTTGCAATCCCTTTTTTTTAGTTTAAGGATGAGCGGAAAACAATCGATTGCAAAATTTGTACGGAACAAACAGACAAACAGACAGACAGACAGACAAGAATGCGAGCTAATAAAAACGTGGTGAAATTCATGTACACCCCCTGATGGGGGGTAGTGTGTGATTCGGAGGGAACAAGTGGTCGGTTCGCCCAATACCCACTAAAAAAACCGCTCATCCAGGGCTCTTGGGCCCTATCCTCTCAGTCTACTGAGGGCCCTAGAGACAGGGTTGTGTAGAATTACAATTGAATTACTCCAGGAATTATAATTACAAAGTAATTGAATTACATTGTAATTCAATCATATTGTAATTTATAATTCAGATCTCCATTCAATTAAATTACAATGTAATTCGTAATTGCAATTGGAGTACGAAAATGAAGTTAATTAATTGAACGAGGACGAGGAATAGAAACTACACCGCATAGACAGAAAACAAATATATATATGAAAGAAAAACATAAAAATATATCGCACTTCTTCAAAGTTCTGGGCTATAATTTGGAGAGCTGTATTTTAATTATATTGTATTTTAATTACTCATCTGATTAAAATAATTAGTAATTGAATTAATTGAAAGGTTTGAATTATAGAATTCAGTTACGACGTAGTTGAATTACTATTGTATAATTGAAATACAATGTAATTCAATTGTGTAATTGAATTACTATGTAATTCCTATGTAATTACCATGTAATTGCTATGTAATTGCTATGTAATTACTATGTAATTCCTATGTAATTACTATGTAATTCAATTGTGTAATTGAATTACTATGTAATTAAATTAGCACAATTCTGCCTAGAGAGAGCAGTTCAGGGCTTTTTTTTAACAGAGCCGCGGAGGACATTTTCACAAGGAAAAAAGTTACTTCAAATGACCTAAGGAATATCGCTCTATCCAAGGAAGTACACTATTTCTGGGACACCATGTACACAAAACAAAAATTTTTCATTCGGAATTGTTTAAAAAGATTGTATTTTCCGCAGTTTTCCCGCAGTTTAGTCGCGAACATACTTTACACTATTTGTTTTCCATAACGTTTCATGTAAAGCCATAGATATAAAAATAAAACAAGATCGATAGAAGAAGAGCGACCGTGTCTTCATCGTGTAAGTAGAAGTATCGCGCAATAGTCGGACATACAACTAATTATTCAAACACGCGGGATCCTGTCGTAATTTTCGATTTGTTTAACACTAAACCTACCGAGTCTTAAAAGTAACGAGTTCATATTCCTTTATAAAAATGACAAGATTGATTTTATTTAGACTTTGTGCAGCTCCTATTGTAATATGTGCTCCACTAAAGATATCTATACAATCATTTCTTATGAAATTATTTTTATTTTATCAATGATCGTAAAATAACAAATCTGGAACCGGTTATTTCAACCGATGATGGTAGCTTTAGTGTTAACGAAGCTAATTTCAAGCATCTCCTGTTCAATATTCCCCACCTATTTTTGCATGTACAATCACCTTCTTCTCGGCTGCGCCATTGTGTACATAGTACATAGGTGTCTCTTCTTTCAGTGCACACGATGATTGATCTATCGAACAAAACAAGAAATCCCATTCATGTTTTCAACTCTCGAACTTAATGCTGTCACGAATCTTTGTGTGTCCCCCATATTATCCGTGTATTCTATCGATATACAGTGGCAAACAAAAGTAATGGCACAGTCCGAATGTTCCTACAAGATTCTCTTTGTAAAAATAGATTTTATTGTAAAATGTAACTTTTCATCTTGAAGTTTATTTTATTATTATCATAGTGATTATCATAGTGATTATCATAGTTTATTTTATTATTATCATAGTGAATTTTGAAGATGGTTAATGGAGGAAAATGATGAAATACATATAAAAGTCCGTTTCCAACGGAACAAAAGTATTGACACACTTGAAATTACGGGAATAAGGAATGTGTATGATTACGGGAAGTTGCTCCATTCAAACTGGGCGTCATTGTTTAGAGTTAGTAAGAATATTTTGCAGGAAAAAAGAAAAGAAACAACAGTTGCTGAAAGAGAGAGTGCGTTAAATTTATATGAGCATCGAAAATTTTATTCGCAAGAAGAAGATATTATATCAGATGATTGCATTAGTTTTGAAAATAAAATTCAATGCTTAAATTTGAAAGAATACAGCTTTAGCGCAAATCGCGAGAAAATTGAGCAGTGCCTAATCCTCTGAGAGCTGTTATAAACAGGCACCATAACGGTTATAACCAAAAAGAAAAAAAGTCATGGAATAACAAGTATTTAATCGACTAAAAACGTATTGGTTACAAAATAAGGATTATAAGTAACCGAAAATTTGTTCTCTTGTTGGAAAATGTTATCGTTGAGAGAAATCCATTCATAACAGTTATCGATAAGAGAAATTTATTTCGATCGCTCATAACTAGACTGCGGATCTTTATGCATTTATGGCTTCTGTAAATTTTCAAAAAAGGCTAGAATGTGAAATTGGATAGAATTTTGTACAATTTATATTTGTTTTAGATCTACAGAAAGCTGTTCCCATTAAAAGTAGGATTTTATGTTCTTCCACTTTCTTCAAATTTGTCTACAAAAACAGAAAAATGCATAAACATTCGCAGTCTACTCATAACAATTATTATAAATTTATTTCGATCGCTCATAACAGTTATCAATGAGAGAAGTTCATTTCAATCGCTCATATCAGTTATTGATGAAGGAAATTTATAATAGTTATTATTAAATAGTACAATTTTCAAGTGGTAGACAATCAATTATTCAATAAATGTTTTATTCATAAAATTAATTGCTGCAATCAAAATTTAATGTGACAACAAACAGTTTTTGTGTTGTTCTTATGATCTGTTGATTCGTCTTGTTGTACGAAATCTTCTCATGAATTTCACAGACTTGCTCCATCCGAAAAGAGTAGACAACTCAATAATTAAATAAGCACCAAAATAAATTTTCTCATCAATAATTATTATGAACAAGTGAAAAGAAATTCGATCATCGATAGCTGTTATGAGCGATCGAAATCAATTTCTCTCGATAACTGTTATATGAGCGATAGAAATGAACTTCTCTCATCGATAACTGTTTTGAGCAATCGAAACAGTTTTCTTCATCGATAACAGTTATCGAGGAGGATCCAATTTTTTGGACACTAATAACTGTTATTTGTAACCAAAAAGTATAAAAATCGATATTTTTTAATCATTTTCTTCTCCAAAATTTTTCCTTTATATTTTGTATATATTATTTTAAATTTCAATAATAATCAACTTTGTATTCATGATTTTTATCGTAGAAAATTTTAGAATAACTGTTATTTTTGGTCCCTGGCTATAAACAACAAAAGGTTATATATTAAATATTAAGTCAAATGTTATATTAAAATATTGCAAAATCAGAGTGCCAATACTTTTGTTCTGTTGAAAACATACGTTTATGTGTATTTCATTCTGTTTTCCTCTATTATAACTTTAAAATTCACGATTTGTGGTATACTTAAACTTTGAAGTTACATTTTACAAAAAATATTAAATAGAAAATCGCATTCTTTACAGATTCGCGGAGGATTTTATAGCTACACCCGGCCCGTGCCAATACTTTTGTTCGGCACTGTATATTCTCTGTAATTTCTACCAGACACTTTGTCTTTCATGTTTTTAGTCTTTAGCGATCACTATACCTCTGTCTTGCAGTTTCTCGCTCTCGGCCTTACACAGTACCGAAAAGAAGGTCGCGGGGTTGTAAATTAAATCGGAAACATGTATTTTTTCGGTTTTCAGGGGAGAAATGAATATTATACTCTATGGAGCACGTCATTTATTCTTCGTTGTCTGAAAATTTAACAAAACTTCATGTTCTCCGGTGTGTTACAAGTGTAATGTCTTTTGTAAGGAATGTGTAAGTTGTACGACAAACAAATTATTATTACTTGCAGGAATTTAAAAAGAACTGTTTCGAAAATTCGCAGAGAAAGCTAAAGCGTCGAATGTTAATATAGCTATATTTAATACGTGTATTATTCATTATTAGACAACGGATGTTCATGCCTATACCTCAAAAATAATATTGGGTTGGAAAGAAAGTTCCTAACGTTTTCAAATTAAGAATCGAAGATAAAATTAAGGTTTTTCATATAATTTATTCATATATTTATTCAATAACACGAGAAGTTACCTCGAAAATGGCAAAAAGTAATAGAACAGAATGGAAAATATGGTATTGAATAAATATCTGAATTTTAGCTTTCAATTTTAATTTACAAACGCTACGAACTTTCGTTCCAACCCAATAGTATGACGAACAATATGTGCAGGGTGTATAAAAAGTAAGAATCTACACCTCTGGATCAGTGGAAATTTGTAGTGTAAGAAAAACCAGCCGCAAAATTGTTGTTAAAGTTTGTTTTTACATCAATGCAAAAATTTGAACAGCTTATATCACTATAACTATTTGTTTGCAACATATGGTTCCTTTCAAGCTTTTTCTCTTCTTGATGACTAGAAGATGTTGATGTAAAAATAAACTTTAACAACAATTTTCTTTGGTATAAACAATTTTGCGACAAGTTTCTTTTACGGGGATGTCCACCGACCGAGAAGTGTAGATGTATACCCTGTACATGTATACTTAACAATATCTTCCAGAATTATTCAAAATTCGTGTTTTACACAAATAATAATTTTTTTTAATTTGATGTAAGTTGGTGGTCCTTGTGTATCAACATTAATTTATTACAACCAACAATGTTTTGGCTTGCTGATATATTTATTCAAAATACGTAAAATTATTAATAATTTGGAAAATTCAACATTCTTTAACAAAATAGTAGTATCAAGACTTTACTGTATTCACTTCTCTTTTAAATTTTCCTAATCTTGATTTACCTTCTTTAAAAATTGAAAAATCGTTAATTTTACTATTACCATTATACTATGTCATATGTAGACTATTACATTACATTACATGTATACTAAATTACGATACGTCCGTTGTCGATTCATTATAGTTTTATTATCGACTAGCTTGCCATAGATAACGCTCGTAGATTCCACAGTGTCGAACATTTGTATGTATGCAAGAAAATTTTGTTCCGCATTTTGATTGCTGAGAACAATACATTATGAAACTATTCGAACTAAACGCAACGATTCAACTTCGTCGCATAAGTAGAAAAGTTAATCCGCACAATCTCGTTTTCCTTCACATTTTGAGCTTAAAACGGTTATCGAATTTCTTCACGTAATATGAATTTTAGCAAAATAGCAATCGTGTAACGATTACAATAGTTTGCGTACACTTGTAAAGTTTCTAGCTTTGTGGCTGTCGCTGTTATTAATCGCTACCCTTGATGTGCATTTAATAAGCGTAATTACATTTATGGTTATTATATCGATTCGTGTTGCTTTACAGTTACAACTTTGCAAATAGCAAGAAAGAAAACCGTTCGTTGTGTCCGCGAACATTCAGTAAATATCTTTCCGAAATGGGAGAAATAAAGATACGCTACTACGTCTGCTTGAATTGCACCTGTAATTAATTGTACGGTTAAAAATTATCCATTGGGTCTGTCGAAGCCGAAGCGAACGCGAAGCGCCAGACCGTCGTTCGGTTTACTTTATTCGTTTTCATTGGAAACAGAATAGTCTTAACAATTACTTTGCGTACAAAATAGTCAACAGCAATTACTACACACGAGTGTTCGCGATTTATAATCGTTAGCACGCAAATCTCACGTTTGTCGATCACACGATAATGAAGTCCCGTGTTTCTTTGTTAATTCCTTGGGGTTGCTTTCTATGTACTCTGTCGTTTATCTATACAAGATGCCCAAAAATGTTCTACTTCCTTGAAAGGGGTACTTCCCAAGGTTATTAGTACTAACTTTTTCCTTTGGAAAATGTCCTTCGTGATTAAGGAGTTATTAACGAAAAACGTGAACGGGGTAAACTTTACTTTACCGGACTCAGAATCTTTGACTTTCTCCTATAAATTATTATGTATTTGGTATGTAATCCAGTAGATTTGTACCCAGAGAACCTGCAGATCGAAGTTTGGATCCTGTAGGATCAATCCTGTAGGATCAATCCTGTAGGATCAATCCTGTAGGATCAATCCTGTAGGATCAATGGTTCAGGAGTTATGATTGCTTAAAGTTGAGCAATTTGCAGTGTTTTTGACAGGTAAGCGCGCCGCCATATTGGTTTGTAGTGGCGATCGCGTGCCACTTACCGAGCAGAACCGCTAGATGGCAGCACGGGCACATAGTAATATCGCTACAAAAACCTAACCCAGACCAGTTAAAACGTAACATCGTGATCATGTCTTCAAAAATTTAAACAACCGCTCCATGTTATCAGCATTAACGCGTGTCCGTGCTGCTATCTAGCGGTTCTGCAAAAACATTGCAAATTGCTCAACTTTAAGCGACCATAGCTTCTGAACCATTGGTCCTACAGGATCAAAACTTCGATCTGCAGGTTCCCCGGGTGCAAATCTACTGGATTACATCTTAAATACATAATAATTTATAGAAGAAAGGCAAAAATTTTGAGTCCGGTAAAGTAAAGAGCAATCAGAGCTCGCTAAATCAGTCCGCAGTAACCGCGCTGTGATTGGTCCGCGTTTCTCGTTAATAACTCCTTAACAAAACCGCGGAGAACAATTTTGCAAAGGAAAAGGTTACTTCAAATGATCTCAGCAATGTTTTCTGTACTCAATTTTTGCTATTGTGTATTTGAATTTCCTTAACTTGTTTCGAAGCTTACCTACACTTTGTAGCCATAAACTATTTCCCCCAAAGTGTGTTAGCATACTTTTACAGTATTCTTAAGAAATTTCTAGTGCGGTGTACTTCGTAGTCTGAGTAAACACCGTACCACTTAAGGGTTAAGCTGCAATATTGTTGAACAATACGAAAATTCCGACCAGGAAAGAGGAGCATCGAACGGTGCCACGGTAGATTTATTCCTTAGAACTGTAAATAGACAGTGCTTCCTTTCCATTGTTGTATTTACACACCTCTTGATTGAAGCCTCCAGACTGCACTGAAGTGTTCCGTATCAGTTCTCTTTCACGTCCGCCTATATAAGACGTCTTCTTTCTGTCTCAAGTCTGGGAACTAGACCGCGGATTTTATGCATTTATGATGAAAACGTTTAGGTGGGATTTCAAGAATGTCTACATGCATTATTTATTTAAATGTATTTCTATCCGGCTTGATAAACACACATTTTATTTAGCATGAAGATCCGCGGTCTAGTGAAAATCTTTGATCAAGTAGCTTTGTCGGTTGCATAAACCAAACCATGTTTCTCTTGTCGCGTAGCTGGCAAATCTGAGTAACTATAGAAAAGTGTCGTGTTACTAAACTATACTAAAGCAACGTGTTTCTGACAAAGAGCAGTGACAAAGATCTGGCATTGCAGACAGCTAGACGGTCGTTCTAGAGAACAGATCAGTTTGAGCCTTTTCGCACGGAGACAGGCGAATCGCGATTCTCGTATGAAATACACGAAAAAGTAATCAATAAGGGAAGGACGTTGTCGGAGTAGAAACACTACAACACGTTAACTGTTGAAACTCATCCTGTTGAAACTCATCCTGTTGAAACTCATCCTGTTGAAACTTTAGGGAGTAGACCCTAATGAAATGCTTTTTTGTTTATCGTAAGATTAATTCCCGACCGTATATTTCATGTAGCGTGAAGTAGCTCGCGTATCGCGACACGTATGCGATGCGTGTGCGATGCGTGTGCGATAGGTGAATCGCGATTCGTGTGTCTCCGTGCGTGAAGAGGCTCTTGATGTGTCGAGAAACGCGACGTTCACGTGTCTACGATTAAATCGCGGGCACCGACACGTTCTGTGTTAACAGCAAGCGAGAGAGGGACATTGTGTAGAGATCAGACTTGTAATGGTAAACCGTATAAAAAAGCTCGGTATACCGTTTGCTTCTATTTGAAGATAACATCGGAGAGCAATTCGATTTCGCTGACAATGAGAGTGAACAAATTGGGGCTGCAGGCCGCCTAGCCGAAGCTTTGAGGCGCCTTTCACTAGTTTTGCCACGTAGCTGCCGTGGAAATTGTCATGCTTCCCCTCCTTATGTTCAAGGTATCTAGAATATTACCATCATATGACATTCGTCTCTGTGTGAGCATAATCGATGTTGAGATGTTAGCGCGAGTCGAACGGTACGAACAGATCTTGCCCGTAGTGACTATTGTACATATATACTCTGCACATTGCGCTTTTTTCTTCTCTTACTTTTCTCTTCACCTCCACCCCCCTCTCTCACTCTCTCCCTTTCTGTCTCTCTTTATCTTCTTCGTGTATTTTTCTTTTTTTGCAGCTGAGAATTTTTGATAGAACCATTTTAGCTAGCAATCAAAGATAGGCGGGGAACCTGTCACTATAGAGCCGGGTTTCCCAAATTGTGCTCCACGGGAAGGTAGCAAGTGCTCCGCGAGAAAATATTTGTTGAAAAGATTTATTGATTATGTGTCATTACCTACTCTTCAAATTACACAAGGTGCTCCGTCAAAATTCAAAGACCCTTAAAGTGCTCCATCAGAGAAAAAGTTTGGGAAACTCTGCTGTAGAGCTTCGTCTTATCTTTTCAAATATTGTACCGCTGGGTTGTCGAGATTCTTCCGAGTAAAATAAGTCCAAACACGATGTAAATCGATTTTATAGATTTCATGTAAATAACAATGTTAAGGACAGATGCTGGCCTGGGCAACTGATTGCTCACGAGTCGCTACTCCCATTACCAGTGTCGCCAGATTAACACTTGGCCCCCACTTCACCTTACCCCTTCCACGACGCCACTCCCCCATTCTCCGGCGGCGAGCATCTCCAAGCTTCCTCCACGGACTGGTCACGTGACTAACCCGGTAATGACAGAGAGGGGGCAACTCTTTTTTTTTCTTTTTCTTTTTAGAACAGAGGAAAAAAATGCTCTTACGCACGACCCCCCCCCCTCTCCAGATCCATATTGGACGGTCGAGGGAGGGAGTGTGGGACTCGGCTCCGCCTGAGATGGTGTGCGATGGAAACGGGACTAAATCCCTGCCCATACCCACTAAAAATAACCTCTGTTCAGGGGCCAATCCGGTCCCTTGCTGGCTCTCTGGATGGTCGAGGATGGGTCGCATGTGACCCGTTTTTCACATGCAACAATGCGACTCCTTCTCGACCCTCTGCCACACCTGTTCTTTGCTCTTGGGGCAACTCTAATCCCGTCTATTTCCCCTTTCTGGCGACATTGCCCACTACCACAATCCTCATACAGTGGTACTAGCGTAGCAGCGGGGAGAGCGGCTCGTCTTACTTATTAAATCATATTAAATCAGTACACCTCCCTTTTTTTACACGTTTTTGAAATAACACTGTCCATAAAAAAGTTACGTATATATACAGGGTATCCCACGCAACTGGCCCAAGCCATAGCGTTAAAACGGTAGAAGATAGAGGAACCTCTTGAAACCTGTCCCTCGGTTTCAAATTGACACAGTGGTGAAAGATCGATGAAATAACAAAACAAACAGTTACTTTTGGATGTTTTTTTATTCAAATTGATGAGTTAATATTTACAGTGGCAGCCAAAATAATAGAACCACCTATAGTAGAGTCAAAACCGGCGACTTTTTCTTTAGTTCCCCGTAATCCCACATGTGGCGCATGTATCGGTCATTGTCAGTATGTTTCAAATTGTGCATCAAGACGCTATTATTTCGTCAACAAGGTGTTATTAAATCTTATTAATTCAAACAATACGCGCTGTAATGAAATGTTATCGTTATTCAACTTAATTTGCTGACCGGCTCTATTATTTCGACCGCCACTGTGCATCTTTCTTTGTTTTTCGGTAATGTGTTTTACATTAAAAAAGCAAAAGTCACGAAGTTTCGGGCAAATTTGCCTACAAATAACAAAACGTTTCGGGAAAACTGTGTCAAATTGACACGAGGGACCGATGAGAGCTAAATAACTTACTAGACCAAGTCCAACTTGTTGCCCTCCGAGAACCGCAAGAATCCCCACCATTAGTTGAACCTCTTCCCACTACAGTAAACGCCCCTTTACTGTCCAACAGCCGTGTTTTGCACGGACAGTGATCGGACCTGGACACTATTTTTGATTTATGACTGCGTCCACCGCACCGATCGCGCCGAGCGAGACTTCAATAGAGAGCCGAACATAGAGAAGAACAGAAGAGCAGTGGAGTGGGTAGGCACTGAACAGTGATCGTGCCCATGAACCCGGACAGTAAAGAAGCGTTTACTGTATTACCTACAGATGTAGAATTACTGGGGCGGCACAGAGGCACGGAAATAGGGACAAAGTTCTACCGCAAAGATGAAGAGTAAAAGCTGAAGTAGCTCGCGAGCTACATGTTGGAACTCCCTGTACTAGGTTACTTCGTATTCCCCTCTCAGTGGGGGTAACGGCTCCAGCTCGACCGCTCGCGAGCAATCAGTTGCCCAGACTTGCTATTAAGGAATGTTGCCAAATCGTATCACTTGAGAAATTTTTCATCCTCGAGAAAATTTGATTATGCTTTTTTTACTAAAAATTCCAAGAACGTGATCTATTTACAATGGCTTATTGTTTATACATTACCCAACCCTTCGAGCCTGACAAAAAGCGCGATTCTGGCCGCCGGTATCATTAATCGTACCGATTTGTTTACAAAATCGCATCTGTCCCTGAAGCGGTGAAATTTGGTTTAATAATAAAACATTGGAGATAATATTAGATCTTGTTTAATCAATACGAAGGTCTTTTAACGGTAACTGGAAAGCGTCTTTTAACTTTCAGATGACGTAATCGGGCTCCATTTGGTCCATTTTAAATCGTTGATTATTTATATTATCCTAACAAAAAGAGTAACATTCATCGCAAAGAAGTGAACACAAAAATATGTAAAAGAACTGTGACTGCCGTACATAGTCAAAAGTCCAAGAGCTAAAGGTAGGGTTTGGTGTCTGTAATCTTGGGCGGTGTTCATGTTACAATAAGCTCCTAATTAGGCTAGCTCGACTAAGCGTAAATTCTTTTTAACAAATTATGAAAAAAGAAAGAAGACCTTCTTTGATTAGACCCTTAAATCCTTAAATACTAGTACCATTTATAATATATAATATAAAATACAGAAGAGAGAGATTTAATTTGGTTCTATTTAAATCACCGACACAGGTTTCACCGACAGCATACCATCGGCTCTAGATTTGACCGACACCAGTTTGCATCGACAACAGCCTTTGGCCGGTGACTGTATAAACTGACAATGGCATTGGCCGGCAACACTAGCCATGTAATATTCATTAGCAACGGTGTACTATCGGTCGCATTGATTTTACACTTTTTTTCTTGCTACAGCGTATAGTAAGATACATTGACGGTAGTGGGAAAAGAGTCCAATTAAAAATAATTGAGCAGAGTCAAATTCCAAACAATAAAGTCGTTTAAAAAGTTTAAAAGTACTGTTATATTATTGTCGATTCGTTGAAATTTCAATTAAAGCAGACAATTTTTATTTATACAGAGTGAGTCATCTAAGACAAGTCACCTGAATAACTCCCATAATTGTAGCCTTTCTCGAGACATTTTAAACGATATTGTCGTTCAAGGTCGTTCAAGCTTATCTATGGTCATAAAGATAAAAATGGATGAAAAACAGAAATCCATCATAAATGCCTTATGAAATGGAATATTCTCATCAGTAGACTGCGGATCTTTATGCATTTATGACTTATAAGAATTTAAAAAAAATGCTGGAGTATCAAATTTCACAGAATTTAGTATGATTTTGATTTGTTTTGGATTTACAAATGCTATTGCCAATGAAAATAAGATTTTATTTGGTCCCAATTTCTTAAAGTTCGTCTATATTAGATTATGTAATTAAATAATCCGCACGAGATTAACTCGACGGAGTTTTATTAGCACAAAGCAAACGAACCACGAGCACAAGCAACTACGTCTTTTCAATTCAAATGTCACACGTCAAGTGAGGATCAGAAAATTGAACAATACTACGAACAAACAATCAACGGTTTCATAAACAAACTGAAATATACCGATATTGAATCGATCGTTCCTTGTGTGGAACAATAGATTCACTGATAGATTTTGACATATTTCAACAGTCTACAATTGAAAATTGCATAAACATCCGCAGTCCACTCATCAGTTTCAAGTTACAGAAATTTAGTCTCAAGCGTTTCGTCGAAGTCTGTTTACGTTTACATTTCGTTTTTACTTAATCGATTACTTAAATCAGTTTGATTTCATTGATAAAAAGCTGAGAATATCCCATAACGTAAGCATTTACAGTAAATTTATATTTTTCTGTCTTTTTTATTTTTATGACCTTAAATCGCCTTGAATGACCTTGAATGATTATCATTGGAATTGTTTCGAAAAGGGCTACAATCCTAGGTGTTCAAGAGTGTACGGTTCCATAAAAATAAAACTAAAAATGTCCTAAGCACCTCCACCTGAAAAAAGTTATGTACACCATAGAATGGGCCCTTTGAAATCAAACCACTTTTGTCTGAAACATTTCTTCCTACCTCAAAAAATATAGAAGTTATTTAGGTGGCTTATCTTAGTAAATCCATTGTTCAGCTTACATAAATGACGCAAAAATGCCTACTTCCTTGAAGATGCGATTCCCAAGGTCATTTGAAGTCACTTTTACCTTTGTGAAAATATTCTTTGCGCCTTTGTTAAGGCGGTAGACTCGTTTTCAAGATTGCAAGGGTGCGGGATTCGCGTTCTCATTTCTCGATAATACAAAAATGAGGTTTTTCAGTAGTCAACACTAGATAAAAGATCGATCTAGGGCGCTATCACCCTCAAAAGTCCTATTTTTTCGTTTACGATGCGTAATTTGCATTATTCGGCAGCATGTAGCTATGAAAATAGCTACAGTGACTCCCACTAATATTCAGACACTCTTAAAAAGACGATAACTTTTTAAATATTTTACTATACGATTTGAACTTTTCTGGGAAGCTAGAGCAATTAGTTTGCTACAGGATATGAAAAAATTTTTTTTTCAAAAATTGCAATTGATCGGAATTGTAGAAAAAATACTAAAAGTTGAATTTTACAACTTTTTTATGTGGGCCTATATTGAAAATTTTAAAAATACGTGTCAATTATATACACTGTGAAAGTTTCATCGAAATCGGTTGATGCGGAAAAAAACGACAGGCATTGAAAGATGTAAGAATCCTTAGATTTACTGCAGTTATAGGCCGAAAATCGTGAAGATCTGCAATTTTTACCATCTTTAAACGTTTGTAGCTCATTGCAACGTCGACCGTTTTGACGAAATTTTCAGAATATGTTTAATTGCGACAGATCGCAGTTGTATACTTCCAAGAATTCTGAATAATGCAAATCACGCCTCGTAAACGAAAAAATAGGACTTTTGTGGGCGATAGCGCCCTATATCAATCTTTTATCTAGCGTTTTTGACTACTGAAAAACCCCACTTTTGTATTATCGAGAAATCAGAACGCGAATCCCGCACCCTTGCAATCCTGGAAAAAGGAGTCTACTCCATTAAGGAATAATTAACGAAAAAAAAGTGGACCAATCAGAGTGCGGCTACAGCGGCGCGTCCTGAGCCTGGCGTTGCCATTGGCCGAGCAGGCATCCGTCAGCTGTAATTGCGCTCTGATTGGCCCGTGTTTTTTCTTAATAACTCCTTAACAAAGCCGCGGAGAACAATTTCGCAACGGAACAAGTTACTTGAAATGACCTCAGGAATCGCCCCTTTCAAGGAAGTTCACCATTTTTGGGACACCTTGTATCGTGAGTAATAATTAGACTCCGGATGTTTATGCAAAATAAAATGTTTGTGCATCAATTGCAAGACGCAGGAGCTAAATATAAATTTATATTCTTCATTAATAATTTTAATGTGGTGAAAATAATATATTCACACTTTTTAAGTATTTTAATATTTTCACTGTTTTAAATTGCACTCGCTCATTTTTGTCATAAATGCATAAAATCCGCAGTCTAGTAATAATGAATTAATTTGAATTATTCGCGAGGTACGATTTGAGTGATCAGTACAGATTTGGCAACATTTCTCTAACCAAAATTTCTGAAGTTCAATTGGGCCGTGTCGAAGATCAAGGGAGAAAATAATTGAAACCGTACAAGCGTGTCAATTTTTGATCACGTCTAAGAGTTATCAATTAATTAATTTTCCAATCTATTTTTAGTCTCCGGTCGATAGAATTCTAAGGGAACAAACGTATATACGCGGAGCTGCTTTCGACGAAGCAAAAATTTGTCCATTGCAAATATTCGTAGCTGTTAGAGACATGAAAATGTTAGCACCCACGTTTTAGGATCCCAGCTTTGGAAGTGTTACTTTCCGCTGTCCAGCTTTCTTTGTTTGCCTCGCTGATTTCCGCTTCAACCTCTGTTTTTCTCACTTTTCTGCCGATTGAAGGAACTTCCACTTCACTGTCTTCGTGGTATGAAGGAGACCTCACATGTATGTATGTCGTTCAACGTATTGTTGACAAAGAAATATTCCCCTCCTTGCCGGGGCTGTCGGAACATTTTCTATACATATTATTTTACTTTAACACTAAACCTATCACTGCCGGTCGAATAACCGGTTTTATATTTTTCATTTTACAATTTTTGAAATTATGAAGTTGTTTACATGGAAATTGATTCGATAAATTTCTTTATCCAACCACATATTGCGATAAAAATTGCACAAAATCTAAATATTGGATTGGCAAGAAAGTAATTTCGGTATTTTAAGGTGTAATAAAAGCCAATTTTTTTCTATTCAAGTAATGAAGTTTAATGAATAGTATACTTTCCAATTTGTTCGATGATCTTTTGCCACCTTTCTGGTAGCTTCATAATTCCGTGCTCATAAAACTTCGAAATTTTCCCGAAATTTTCCCGAAATTGGGTGTTTATTTCACCTTAAAATACCGAAATTACTTTCTTGCCAACCCAATAAATACAGCCTTGACCCTACACCCTACATTTTTGTAGGGTGAAACATTTTAATCGCTTTTAGTGCCCGATAGGTTCAGTGTTAAGTACGGACAATCGTTGTTCGATGGAAGGAGAAGGAAGCTGAATGCTGAAACTTTATTTTTTATATAGAATCATATTAAAGTTTATAAATTGTACAGTGCCACTGAATTGTCAGTGAAATTCAAGTTCACGCAACTGATGTCTGTTTAAGATTAATATTTTATGGGACTTTCTACTGATCGCGTCCATCAGGAGATGGCAGTGAGAAACTTGCAAGGACCAAGTGATATCCCTACTCCGCGCTACACGTCTTCCGCAATTGGCCAAAAGTACAAAAATTAAAAAGTTTCATAAAATATTAATTTCAAAAAATTTGAAATTCATTAAAACGATAGATGATTGGAAATAGGATATTATTTCTCTGCAAAGGATTGAATTTAATATCTAATCATTCGAATCGGTAGAAAGACATGTTTGTTTCCAAAAGGAATTGTTCAACAACGGAATCTTAGATTTTTCCTTTAGCTTTACCCTACTTCAAATAAATTGTTGGTTAACACTGACAATATACTTGAACATTTTTAATTGCATGAAATTAAAATTTTTTTGTGCATGCCTCAAATTGTCACACCATATTTCGAAATTTCGAGAATGCTTCGGATATCCTAATATATTTCTACTAAAAACGATAGTACCTTCTTTAATATTTTATATTATTACTAATTCTACAATACCCTTGCACCTTAGTTTCGTATATGTCAATATTTCTACAGAATAGGATTTAATACTTTAGTTTCAATAGCAAATTGTTACAATAAAAAATAATCCGAATTTCTACGAGAAAATTTTCTTATTAGGGAACAAACTTTTCCTTATCCTTTCTTTCATGCGCGTTTATTTGAAACGCGTTGTGATACCTTCTGATCGAAATTATGTAATTTCAATGAATATGGTGAACCAAGTGAAATTTAATATAATACTAAATGTATTAATAAATAATCATGTTTTTATTCAGGTGGTTATATAATTGAATATCTCGAGAACGGTGTTTAAGTTCATGCTTTCGTTAATGAAGATTATGAAATATATGTTCTCAAAGCTTTGGGCAATGTTTACAATCAGTCACAAAACTTCGTACATGCATAATGCATTTGACGTAAATACTTTTAATGGTTTTATTCGTGTTAATATGCTACGTATAAAAATCGAGTTTGATTATCTTCTGAAAATTTCGAAAAGAACTAAAATATAAGAATTGTTTAATTTTGCACAATATCAATACATACATAGCTGCA
The DNA here is from genome assembly GCA_028455795.1 of Lasioglossum marginatum. Taxonomy (NCBI): domain Eukaryota; kingdom Metazoa; phylum Arthropoda; class Insecta; order Hymenoptera; family Halictidae; genus Lasioglossum; species Lasioglossum marginatum. Next base: position 2,850,732 of record CM052253.1, on the reverse strand, counting down.
GCAATGTTTTGTGATCGACTGTAAATTGAAATCGTTGCTTACATATTGTGTCCTCAGTCAATCTTAACAATTGTTGTTCAATTTAAATGTTGCTATTAATAATATTATTATGACACAATCCGACACAAACAATTACGAGGTAGGAGCCAATTATGTAGTAGACATTATTTCCAGCAACGAATTACAAATGTATAATTTTTTAAAAAACCAGAGCAATACAATAGAAAATGTTTCTTCCAATTATCATTTACATAAACCAATAATGATTGCTAAAATCATAATGGTCGTATCAAAAATTCCGTTAATAGTCTTATAAGTTTGTCATTTGTGAAACAGCTATTAAGATACCACAAATATCTTATTTTCTTGAAAATACTTATAATCCCATCAAGAAAAATGGAGCACTCATTACTACATACATCTGATGTCTCAATTTTCTATCCTTGCGTATCATGTTTCGTGGTAGTCGGTACACAAGCATCTTAACTGACAGGACCATGTATCACCAAAACACAACAAGAACACAGTATATAACAAGAATAAGTAAACAAAAGGCAGCCTGAACTTTAAACTTACTTTGCCTGTCATAAATTCAACTACAAGCAATGTTTATCGTGAACTGGTGTAAATATTTCATCATTTGTTCAGCTTTAGTAAGTGTAAATGTTTGCTTGTTCAACACTTTGTCTACTGTTATAGCAAAAATGAGTTTAAAAATCTATTTTTAATCTTCGCAAGGTAATGTGGGGTCTCGGAGAGCTCAACTTCAGATTTTTGAAAAGAATTTTTATATGAATAAAATTAAATCTGTTCGTTTACTTTTTATCCTGTGTTATTCTTTATTCCAAAATTAAAAACGTGGCTATTTATGAAATTCATTTGTCGGGGTCTAAGAGACCCCACCTTACTATTCATGTGTTATTAGACCTTATCTTGCGAGGGTCAAAAATGAAATTGCCACATTACCGGAGGTGATTCGTTGGTATACAGGGTGTCCCAGGAAGAGTGTAGGAAAAACGGAACGAGTGATTCCTGAGGTACAGTGACTCCCACTCATATTCGGACGCTCTAAAAAAGACGACAACTTTTTTAATATTGTACTATACGATCTGAACCTTTTTGGGAAGCTAGAGCAATTAGTTTACTACAGGATGTAAAAAAAAATTTTTTCAAAAATTGCAATTGATCGGAATTGAAGAAAAAATACTAAAAGTTGCATTTCAAAACATTTTTATGTGGGCTTATATTGAAAATTGAAAAAATACGTTTTGCAGATCTGTGTCAATTAAACATATTCTGAAAATTTCGACGTTGCAATGAGCTACAAACGGTTAAAGATGGTAAAAATTGCAGATTTTCACGATTTTCGGCCTATAACTGTAGTAAATCTAAGGATTCTTACATCTTTCAATGCCTGTCGTTTTTTTCCGCATCAACCGATTCCGATGAAACTTTCACAGTGCATATAATTCAGATCTACAAAACGTATTTTTTTAATTTCCAATATAGGCCTATATAAAAAAGTTGTAAAATGCAACTTTTAGTATTTTTTCTACAATTCCGATCAATTGCAATTTTTGAAAAAATTGTTTTTTCACATCCTGTAGCAAACTAATTGCTCTAGCTTCCCGAAAAAGTTGAAATAATATAGTACAATATTAAAAAAGTTATCGTCTTTTTAAGAGTGTCCGAATATTAGTGGGAGTCACTGTAATTGTAAGCACCTTTTTTCTTTGCCACTTCGCGCTGAAATGCTTTGTTTTCGAGTTATCAACGAAAAACATGGAACAATTAGATCGCGACTATAGCGAACGAATTCCGTCCCGGCGATAGGTTCCGCTGAGCGTGGCGTTGCCATTGGTCGAGCCGGAATCCATCCGCAATCGTCGATTTTATTCTAAATAAAATATGCTATCGTCCATGTGAAATTAGGCGGGGCTTAAGTCATCATTAGACTCCGGATGTTTATGGAAAATGAGAAGTTTGTGCGTCAATTGCAAGACGCAGGAGCTAAATATAAATCTACATTCCTAATTAATAATTTGAATGTGGTGAAAATAATATATTCACACTCTTAAAGTCTTTTAATATTTCCACTGTTTTAAATTGCGCTTGCTTATTTTTGTTATGAATGCATAAAATCCGAAGTCTAGTCATCTTTTTGCCGGTTTAGAATTTGTATAGAAATTACAGGCCTTCGAAGTTTGCAATTTTTGCTCGTTTTGACGAAAACAGGCTTCACTTGCGAATTTTTATCTGAGGAACTGTTTGCTCGATTGAGCTACATTATTTTTCGTTTTATTCAGAAAGGATTGGGCTATTATAAAATAATTTTTTCAACCTAGATAATTAACTTTATAATGTCGAAAAATGTAAACAAATTCTGTTTTTGTGTTTTATTCGATGGGCCAGAGTGATTTAAATTTTGAGAAGAATATAAGGAAAAAGTTACTTCAAATCACCTCAGGCACCAGCCCTTTCCTTTTTCTTTGTGGATCACCCCGTATACTAGAAATTATTATTACTGGAAAATTTGAGAACGCCTTAACCCCTTGCGATTTAGTTTACGATTTCAGTGATTAAAACATTTTTTGTAATTCTTAATTTCCCAAAAAGAATTCTTAATTTCCCAAAAAGAATTCTTAATTTTTAATTTCCTTAATTCTCAATTTCCTAAAAAAAAAAGGAGGAACTTTATATCTATTGTACGCCTATATGTTCCCCAATAACTGTACATTAACCAAACCAAAATAGAATGTTATTTCGATTTAAAGGAAATTAATAGCATACATATTTATTAGACTCTGTTCAGAACCCTCATCTCGAGTCTGACACAATATTGTAAGGCAAGAGGTTAAATGTGAATCACAGATTTTCAAAAAATGTTCAAACATGGATAACGTGATGGATAACGTGTTAAGATCGGTTGGTGGAAAACCGGCCTGGTTACTTATTTTTGTTTGGTGGTGTGCTTGTGGATCGTAATAATGATGAATTTTCATTTCAGCGAGCGTAGGAATAAACAAAATACAATCACGAAAATCGAAACCGCACCTCGCGCGCCACGGTTCTTGACTGTCTCTATGAATGTTTGTCACTTTGTTAATATTTACGTTCTAGCATGCATTTATATGTGTTGCTTCGGTGCATGTACTGTCACACTCAGCCCGCTGGATGCTATCCGAGTTCCGTGACGCTTATCACACAACTATGCAGTGCGAACGAAGCGCAAGAATACTACTGACTAAATCTCTCCCTATCATGTGTGTTCTGCAAACCCATCGTGCCCGATGGTAAGAGGTGCCATTTATTTGCCAAAGTATTCGAAACGAAAAAACGATTTTTTAAAAAAAGGATTGCGTTGTAGCGCCGTTACATGTAACACTTGTGCTCCTCTCCAATACTTTCCCAAGCATCGTGCAGCGTTGCCTCGAAAAACTTGGAAAACTTCGCCTGGGTCGGTCGAGGGTTTCGAGGGTCGTCGAAATTCGTCAGTCTCGATACGTGTCGGGCATCGGATAACGATGAAATCGTCCAAATAACGTCGAACTGGAGTATTAGCTACAAATTTATAAATTTATTTATTCCTTATCACTATACTGCGGATGTTTATGCAATTAGCAATTTTTGAAGACGAATTTTAAGGAACTTGAATTAAATAAAATATTATTATTTTCCATGGTAGTAATAGCCTTTTTAGATCTGAAATAGATTAAAATCGTACTAAATTCTGTTGTATTTTATATCTTAGCATTCTTTGAAAATTTTCAAAAGCCATGATTGCATGAAGATCCGCAGTCTACTTATCACTAAACCTACCACCACGAGTCACATGACCGGTTCCGGATTTTTTATTTCACAATTATTGAAATTATAAAGACGTTTTCGTGGTAAATAATTAAATTAATACATTTAGTACAGCAGATATTATAATATGAACCGCACAATGTTCAAAATAAATTTAATCTTGTTATTTTTATATAAGGCAACATGTACTGGCTATTTGTAAAGCTCGGTAGGTTTGGTGATATTATTGCTGAAATTTTTGTGTCAATTCTTGCTTTATCCACTTAGTAATTTAACATTTTTTAAAAAAATCATCTCTCGATTGAGAAATCTTTTAACAAAGTTCGATGCACGTGTCTTGGCTAAAAGATTAGGATCACTCGCAATTTTCAACGTTTTCCATATTTTTAGACAAATGTTGGAACTCAGCAGAGCTGGGTAAAATAGTATTTTAAATAGTAAATAATCCTATTTATTTTAAAGTATATATACAACTTTGAAAATAAAATATTTTATTCGATAATAAGTTTAATAAGTTTCTAAAATATTTGGATTTTATCTCAAAATATTGTATTATTTTAATTTTAAATATTTTGCTGAAAATAATAGTTCATGTTCAATACATTTATAAGTATTGTTTCCCAAAGGATGACACAATGCTTTAAGTAAAATTAAAGTATTTCAATTCATGCCAGATTATTATAATAAATTATTTTATTTTCTCTTTCAGATTGTTAAATGGAAGTATTTTATTTTATGATTTAATTTCTTAAAATAGAAATATTTTATTTTTGAAATTATATACTCTATTTAAAATACTATTTTTTAAGCCAAATAAAATCAAAAATTTTAAATAGCATTTGCAATATTTATTTCGCCAAATAATGCCCGCGAAATAATCATTTGAATGATATAGAGGCGTAATGAATTATTTCAAATACTTTGTTATCTTTATTTTGCAAATAACATGAAAAATGACTTTTTATTTGGCGTTTAAATCAAATAAATCTGTTCTAATAATATTTTATTTGAATAATCTTTTAATTCAATTACATTGTTCAAAGAAAATAATAAATAGTTTCACCTTAATAACTAAATTAATTATTAAATTCGTATATGCTAATTATTGTGGTTCAATGATTAAGGTTTAGCTGCAAATAAATAGAATTTTGAAATGAAAAATTAAAATTCTTTTAGATAAAAAAATATGACATATTTTTAAAAAGACATAAAACGCGAAAAGAATGAAAATATCCAATTAATTGTATATGTATATTGTCTTGTCTAAAACTATTTATCCAATTCATTCATTGATATTGTATAAACAGTAGAAATAATTATTGAATTCCGACTCTTCGATCTACAATAGACCACCCAATTTCACAGTAGACCTTTCTATCTCTAAAAATTTTGTAAAAAAGAATAATTTTATATGTAGTTTATGTACGTATGTGTAATCGTGCAACTACATTTTACTACATTGTGGATATCTCATTGGCGAACGTGGGAATTATTCCTCAAAGTGAAACGAATTTGATGATCAAGATTTTCGAAGCAATGCTGTATTATTATCGCACAGATGTCGCACTTTATGAAATGTCTGAAATGTTTGGTGCATAAGACGAAGTTGCTGGTTATCAATTGAAGTAATGCATGCCTATGTTGTATCAGTGTTCAAATGATGTTTTATAATGGATAAGCATATTACCGAATTATGTGAAATTTCATGGTTCGCGACCCATGGAACATATGACATTTGTTGAATCAAGTCGAAATCTTCTGGTTGCAATGTCCAAGGATTCATAGAATGATATAAAAAAAGCCCATAGGATCAAAAACAATAAAGACCATATTACATCCGTTAACCGAGAAGATTTAGCTGAATCATCTTTGGATATTCTGGATCAGGATCTTACAAACTAGCCCATAAAGTTTCGTAAAATGTCGACATATTATTTTTCAGCTATCTAGTACCATCAGCCCAATTATGCATTAATCTTTCAGAACATCTCACACGTAACTTCCACCAACACCGTGCGCAATTCAATCACCACGAGCCCCCTCCGTTCAATATGTTAGCGCTTTAACAATACAGTAGTACTCATTTAAATTAGCAAAGTTTCGGGACCAAATTCTTGCGTTACAGGACAATGCTTCTGATCCAGGAATTAATATTCGGACACTCTTATAAAAACGATAATATTTTTAAGGGAGTAGTCTCGCTTCCAAGATTGCAAGAGTGCGGGATGCGCCTTCTCAATTTCTCATTTCTCGGTAATGCAAAGATGGGGGGTTTCAGTAGCCAAAAGCGCTAGATAAATGAGCCGTTTATTTCGAAAGTGGCCTAAGTCCATTTAAGTTTAAATTGAGATATTTAAGAGTTTTCGTTTCAATGAAATTAAAAATATACGTATAGGATTCCAATGTATCACGTTCCTTAAGTGTATCTAAGAGAGTTAAATTTACAATTCCTATTAAAATAATAGCAATTATTAAGTGAATAATATGCGTCTTCTTACCGAGAATGGACTTAAGCCACTTTCAAAATTAACAACTAGATTTGTCATAAAATTTGAAACAGCCCAAGTCCATTCGATATAATTTAAAATGCTTCAAATTGAAAAAACAATATTTAATTTATTTTATATTTCATTACAAGACTTGAAAAATCCCATTTATGCAATTCAGGAAATCTTCTAACTATAGTATAAATTACATAACAATTTACTCCTCATTTACTCCTCATTATAGAAAATTTTATATGGTTCATTTCTCAAAAAACGCATCCAGCGTATTTTTAAATTTTATATGGTTCATTTCTCAAAAAACGCATCCAGCATATTTTTAACCAATTTATTGTTTCTCCGTTAGAATTCTTTACCCTTTTAAAAATTGCATCCTCCACAAATCTTGTTGATATGAAATCCTCTTGTTTCGTTTCATTTAAAATAAAGTTATTACCTTTCCGGCACTTCTTCATAACATTATAATAATCTTGGAGGACAAACAGTAAATTATTTTTCTTTAATAACATTTCTATGACGCCAAAATCTCTATCATCGGTAAAAACGAATGTCCTGATACTAAGAATTTATGGTCTATGATCTCCGCATTATGTTCAACAGTTTGGACAATTTTTAGCCACGTTAAAAGCTACTTTAATATTTCTATTCTGTCTTGCACTACCTTAACATCAAACTGGCAAATGGACTTGGGCCAGTTTCAAAATAAAAATTTATATCATTCTTTTAACCAGCTAATTCAGAATGAAAAGATAACGTAGAAATGTAAATATTAAAATTGCTAGCTTGATTTTTCTCAAAAATGGACTCAGGTCACTTTCAAAATAAACGGCTCAAATGATCAATCTAGCCCTCAAAAGTCCTACTTTTACGTTTATGAGGCGTAATTCATATTATTATTAAGCATAAAGCTGCAACAGCTACATACTGTCGAATAATGCAAATTACCTCATAAACGTAAAAACAGCGCTTTTGACTACTGAAAACCCCCATTTTTGCATTATCGAGAAATGAGAAGGCGCAATCCTGGAAACAATAATAATAGTGTTTAACTAGTATTTTAAAATTGTGTTTAAAATACTTAATGTATAATGTTAATGTATTTACTAATGTAGTTACTATATAATGTATAGTGTTCCTTAATAGTGTTTAACTAGCTTTTTAAAATTGTTCCAACTTCTCAAAAAATCCAAAACGTATGATCCAGTATTGAAAAGATTATTGTTCTCTTCAAGAGTGTCGGAATATTAATAGGAGTCACTGTATGAAAGCGAGATAGACGCATTTCGAAAAAAGGGTGAAAAAATGGAATAAATAAAATATTAAATTCAGTAATCTTCGTCTTATCTTTTCAGACGTGGTACTAGTGAATTTGTTGAGGTTCTTCCGATTAAAATGAGTCCAAACACGATGTAAATCCGTTTACTTTTATGGACTTCATGCGTAACAATAGTTCGTAACTTACTACCCCCACTGCTCCGATTAGCACGAGCGCGAGAGGAGTGTGTTCCCCTCTCACGTTCGTGGGAGTCAAAGCGCGGCAGTGGGGGTAGTGGCTCGAGTCCGATTACGTATGTCTTTCATTTTGTTATTTATATTACGTCCATAAAACTTGTTCGATGTACGTCGTGTTAGGTTATTTTAATCAGAAGAGTCTCGGCAATCCACTGGCATTATATTTAACCTACCGCCGTCAAATTAACCGGTTTACTGATCCATAGCTATTGAAATTATAAAAACGCTTTCATAGGAAATTACTGAATTAACTTCTTTATTTAAGCACACAAGTATAATGAAAACCGTACAAAGTTTAATCCTCATACGCTCCTCAGAAATAGTTGCATAAAATACTTTATATAAGATACTTTCTCACCCATTTCTGCTTCACACTTTAAACTAATAAACTTTGTTCATTTATCACATCACTTTCTAGAGAAATACGTCTTGCAACACAGATGAAGAATCATTTCATAGTATGTAAAAATAGTAAATGGGTAAATTTTCACCCTGTGGGACGTATGAGGGTTAAGTAAATTCAATCTTTTCAATTTTATAAGGTGTTTCACTTTTACATGTTTTGAGCTTGGCAGGTGTAGCGTTAAAAAGATAAGACAAAAATCTCTGAAATTGAAGTTCTCGTTATTATATAGTTAACTTTTACGCTCACGGCACGTTTTAGTCTCTTCCTGGGTGGTGTAAATGAGAATGCAGCAGATTTCACAAATTTAAGCGAGCACTACTGTAGTATCATAGCGTGTCATCGGTTAAAGGTTCAGCCAGTATAACAATAGTATCCAGTGATCCCGTAAAGAACTTGACTGGAGAAGTGTCTCTTAGCTATTACATAGATGCTTTCATATCATACACCATTAATGTTATCTGAGTAATGATTGCCAAGCGTATTAATATAATTGCATCGTTTCTTTTTCTCATTTTTGTTTGATAACGGTAGTTGAGGAATCGACGACGATTCATTGGTACCCGAGTTGTTTATTTTCTGGTGTGTTGTTCCGAGCCTAGGGTGACCCGCGATCAGGAACAGCGACGCTCGTTACAAAATCCGATGTTCTTGTCTCTTTTTCCAGCGCGAAGCATATCAGAAGAGTTCAGCAGCGGGGACGCGAGGTGTCGGGACAATGGAGAACCGGGGCCGAGCGGCGCGCACAGCCGCGATCCTCGTTCACCAAAGGAGAAAGAAGACAAAGATAGAGGTGACGAAGGTATTTCAATACGTTTTATGCGGCCAACCCTTTATGGTCGACCTTTTACCGAGATCCCATCGATTTCTACAGAGATGATCAAGGTCTACGACGGCAACAATTCCCTCAGCCGACGGATATTTCGCGTGATCTCGGTGCCCCGGCAATCCAACACGGAACAGGTCCTGACGGCGGCGCTACGTGCATTTCACATCACTAAAGATCCCAGTGCGTACAAAATCTCTCGTTCTCCTGCCCATTTCAACGTCCAGGTCAACCGGACGTTGATTCACCAGTTACACCGTTCAACTTTGAACTTTTTTTTACATACCCATAATCCGATAATCAATAGACGGTCCTCAGAAATCTCTGATGCGCTGCACGGGAATCTGGAAACTGCTTTTAGCTCGGCAATCATCGGTTAGATTTTCAACTTTAATCTTTCAATGACATTCTGCCGTTATTCCGTATCATAAACAATGTGGGTTCGTAGAGGACCGAAACGAAAATTATAGTACGAGCCGTTGGTAAGACTCTCAAATTGCCATCCAGCCTCATTCTAGTTGTTTCAACGTGCTAAATACGAATAAGACAAGACAGCGGATTTTATGCATTTATGGGAGAAATGAGTATTTTTTAAAATACTGTTATATTGTTTTCAACCTATTAAACATATTTTAACACTTTACTTTTACATTGCAATCTTAAATGAAACTATTAAGATGACGTTATTGAGGGTGACCTGTTAGTTCACAATGAAAATTGCTATTACTATTGAGGATTCCATTAAAAACTGTTGATAAAAATTATACAATAATGATCGGTCGGTAATGTGTTAAAAGAAAATCAATTTCTAATTCGCTCCACTTTGTTACAATGCAGATAGAAAATGTTTATTTTGCATAAAGATCCGCTGTCTAAATATGACTTTCATTTTTCGCGGAAATTACAAATGCAATCATCGGTCAGATTTTCAAATTTAATCTTTCAATGACATTCTGCCGTTATTCCGTATCATAAACAATGTGGGATCGTAGAGGACCGAAACGAAAATTATAGTACGAGCCGTTGGTAAGACTTTCAAATTGCCATCCAACCTCATTCTAGTCGTTTCAACGTGCTAAATACGAATATGACTTTCGTTTTCGGCGGAAATTACAAATTACGGGGATAGTTGCAACAAACTTTCTTACTACATAGTACACCGAACTCTGCCTGTGAACCCCTAAATACTTCACCCCCGCAATACCTAATCAAAGACAAAATCAGTGTTCTTTTAACACTAAGTTTGCGGGACTTTAATTCAGAATTATTGAAGTTCTGAAGTTGGATCGGTGATAAATAGACTGCGGATCTTTATGCAAAATAAAACATTTCCTGTCGAATCCAAGACACAGAAGCTAAATAATATAATATCTTTCTTGTTTTAATTATTTTATTAAGCTGAAACTAATACGATGATGTTTTTAAATTTTTTAAATATGTCCACTGCTTTAAATTCTACGCAACAGTTTTTGTTATAAATGCATACAATCCGCAGTCTACTGATGAAGTGCTCAACAAATTTCTTTCTTTCGATATGTTTCTTTTTATAAGAGGTATTCGTTCATCCCATAAGAAAAGTGACATAAGTGAAAAAAAGGAAATTTTACAGGAGAGTCTTACAGTTTTAAATTGTATATCACTAACTTAGAAATGTAAAATAATTTGTTGTTATTTCGACACTGGGTTAATTGTCATGTACATTAGTTATAAAGTACACCACAATTTATATATTTATTATTATACTATTTCTGGAAATATATTTTGAGTTGTGTCACTTTTCTTATGAACGAATACCTCTTATAAAAAGAAATGGCTAAAAACTTTAAATAATTTCTAATCAAATAATAAATAATTTGGCCTCAGAAAGAGGTTATCGAAGTAACTAAATTAATAATTATTAAATCTAGATATACTAAATTTTGTAGTTCAATGATTAAAGTTCAACTGCACTCGTTTTTAAAATTGTTCTTTAGTACACTAAATACATAGAATTTTGGGGAGTACGAATTATTTGATGAAAAGAAACATTGTTTGAATTTTATTTGAAGTTCAAATATATATATAATCATATAATTTCAAAAGGATTATTTATTGGCTGTTCAAATAAACTAAGCCAAATAAGATAATATATTATGTTGACGATTATTTTTCAAATAATTTATTTTGATAATGCCCAAGGCTGAATACATACATGTAGATTATAGATCATGAGTTGGGACATGCCTGGATGACTATAACGTGCCTGACTCCCTATTATCGTTTCACTTGAATTAACAGTAAGACATATATAATGTTTCAGCAACAAGAAAAACTGCTGAGTTATTAAACCCAATAAAAAGCGTCTTTTTCAAGTCTGCTGAATTGTACTGATTCAAACTACGCATTCTTATGATGTTTTTATTCGATACAGACAACTTTTACCTCACCGACCTGTACGCTTCGGAGGAGACTGAATTATGCGATCCCACGCCAGTCCTAAACTTGAATCGCAAAGAGGGCAAACGTCCGGCTGTCTTCTTACGATTTAAGTAGGTGCCAATGACACAAATCTCTCCGATAGTTTAAAACCCTTAGCACTTAGTGACTCAAAGAGTCACCATTAAAAATTGCTATACCATTATTCAAAATATTGTTTACATTATTAAATATGTTGGTATCTAATCAATAGACAGCGGATATTTATGCAAAATAAAAATAGTCAACATGCATTGTAACAAAGTGGAGTGAAATAGAAATTTACTTTCTCTCTTAATATGTTTAATAAATTCAAAATAATATAACGATGTTCTTAGATTCTTCTAATATTTGTACTGTTTTAAATTACACATAATCATTTTTGCCATAAATGCATTAAATCCGCTGTCTACTAATCAATTACTCAACATTTAAGAATTTGCATGAGGTATTCTGACAATTTCATATTTTCATACAAAGAAGAAAATTAATATACAGGGTGAATCACGAATCGTGATCAGTAGAGATTACTCTGTTATTAGCTGTCCGATCGAAAATATTTTTATCACATATACATGGTTTCAAAAGGACTTTCACGTGATTATAGCAAATTTTTTGTAAAAAAAATTTAAAGAGGCAATTCTTTTGCAATTTTTTAAATGTTACAATACGTTTCCGAATTCGCCTTGAAATGCTCTAACAAATAGGCGTAAAAAAATGATAGGTGTATTTGTAAAAAAATTGAAGGTTACCTTGAAAAATCATAAAAAAATAGAGTTAACGAAAAATTTGCTATAATCAGGTGAAAGCTCCCCTGAAACCAGAGTTGGGCATTAATCGATTAAAATTTTAACCAAGATTGACTGATTAATGTGTACGATTAAAAAAGGTAATCATTGAAAAATCGACGATTGATTCAATCGATTGATGAAGTTAATCGTCAATCATTGATTAAAAGAAGAAATCATCGAAAGGACTTTTTCCTTTCCTTTTGCCTGTGTTTTCTAAAATTCATGCAGAAAATTTTTATTTTGCATATAAAGATCCGCAGTCATTAATCAATTATCCGATTGATGATTACAATTGAAAAGAATGTAATCATTAACCGCAATTAACGACTGAAGTAGGAGTTTAATTGTTAATTGCGATCAACGATTGAAGTAGAAAATTCGTCAATCGTTGATTAAATTTTTGCCAAACTCTGCTTGAAACCATGCTATACCTGATAAAAACATTTTCGATCAGACTGCTAATAACAGAGTAATCTCTACTGATCACGATTCGTGACTCGCCCTGTAGAATGGAATTATTCTAGGTCGAAAGAAATGTTCAATTTTCAAGTTAAAATAGCACCGAGTGCAAAGGGTTCATATAGTGCACGGTTAAAATTTGATGAAATCTACACAGTGATATTTGCTTTTGTGTCAGCCTCACCCTTTGTCACTCTTGTTAGTATATAATTGTAAGAAAATCTCTCGGGTCTATGCTGTTTCTTAGATTGTGTAGTTCTGCATTTAGAGAACATTTGGAGAAAAAAAGATGTCTTGTTCGCGAGAATTTATCTGCTGACTCCTGATCTAATGGAATTTTAACCGTGCATCACTGTACTGTGCCTTCAATTATTCTTTGCGCGGGATAAACTCTAATCTTGCGATTGCAGGGATAGCGATGCTGGCGAAGTACGTGTCTATCCAGGCAAGCTGCAGGTGTCAGATTCATTCTGCATAGTACCTGTCAATGAAAACACAACGGTTGCGAACCTAATCGAAGAAGCGCTTCAGAAGTTCGGTCTAGAAAATTTCAATTCCGAAGATTACAGATGTAGCGAGATTCTTCTAGATCGCGGTGGTAAGCCTCTGACTTAATCTCCTACTTAATTATTAATATATGTTGTCAAAGCTTGGGCAATGTTTACAATCAGTCACAAAACTTCAGTAGAAAGACATGTTTGTTTCCAAAAAAAGTTTATTCAACAACAATTCCGCAATTGGCCACAAAGTAGAAAAATTAAAAAGTTTCATAAAATATTAATTTTAAACACTCGCTATTCATGTAAACGTCGTAAATTTCACTGCAAATTCGATGAATCGTACAACGCAATTCATTAAAACGAGAGATGATTGGAAATAGGATATTATTTCTCTGCAAAGGATTGAATTTAATATCTAATCATCGGAATCAGTAGAAAGACATGTTTGTTTCCAAAAGAAATTGTTCAACAACGGAATCTTAGATTTTTCATTTACCTTCACTATACTTCAAATAAATTGTTGGTTAACACTAACAAAATACTTGAACATTTTTAATTGCATGAAATTAAAATTTTTTTGTGCATGCCTCGAATTGTCACACCATATTTCGAAATTTCGAGAATGCTTCGGATATCCTAATATGTTTCTACTAAAAACGATAGTACCTTCTTTAATATTTTATATTATTACTAATTCTACAATACCCTTGCACCTTAGTTTCGTATATGTCAATATTTCTACAGAATAGGGTTTAATACTTTAGTTTCAATAGCAAATTGTTACAATAAAAAATAATTCGAATTTCTACGAGAAAATTTTCTTATTAGGGAACAAGCTTTTCCTTATCCTTTCTTCTATGCGCGTTTATTTGAAACGCGTTGTGATACCTTCTGATCGAAATGATGTAATTTCAATGAATATGGTGAACCAAGTGAAATTCAATATAATACTAAATGTATTAATAAATAATCATGTTTTTATTCAGGTGGTTATATAATTGAATTTCTCGAGAACGGTGTTTAAGTTCATGCTTTCGTTAATGAAGATTATGAAATATATGTTGTCAAAGCTTTGGGCAATGTTTACAATCAGTCACAAAACTTCGCACATGCATAATGCATTTGACGTAAATGCGTTTAATGGTTTTATTCGTATTAACATGCTATGTATAAAAATCGAGTTTGATCATCTTCTGAAAATTTCGAAAAGAACTAAAATATAAGAATTGTTTAATTTTGCACAATATCAATACATACATAGCTGCAGCAATATTTTGTGATCGACTGTAAATTGAAATCGTTGCTTACATATTGTGTCCTCACTCGTTATCAATCTTAACAATTGTTGTTCAATTTAAATGTTGCTATTAATAATATTATTATGACACAATCCGGCACGAACAATTACGAAGTAGGAGCCAATTATGGAGTAGACATTATTTCCAGCAACGAATTTCGAATGTATATTTATTAAACAACCAGAGCAACACAATAGAAAATGTTTCTTCCAATCATCATTTACATAAACCAATAATAATTGCTTAAATCATAATGGTCGTATCAAAAATTCCATTAATACTAAAAAAAATATTAATATTTAAAACCTTACCTAATAACAATTTATTTTAGATTCAAGGCATTTCAAGGTTCTTTTTATTCATACTATTATTGTGATGTTTATAAGGGAAGAAACTGAATCCTAATTGGGATGGATAAAAACGGAAATTGAGAGAAGTACATTATTGTATTTTTCTGTAAAATTATTTTAAAAATATGTTTTGTTTTTATCGATAATGAATCAGGAAGTTTTTGTGTTTATATTTGGAAGAAATATTTTGAAGAAATATTTTGAAGAGATACTTGTTTTGTGTTTCATTCAAATGTCCGAAGACACCCGGCTTTCTTCTATTACAAATAGCTCCTAGTAATAAACATATGCATTTTTATAGTCACTGAGAGAGTATTGTCTCGGGAGGAGAAGCCATGGGAGATTGTGAAGCAACTGGGCAAAGACTCGATCAGACAGATGGAGTTAATGCGGTTTTATCTGCAACTGAAGGAAGATCCCCATGGACCCAATCTGGCTTTATTCGTAGGAAACCTGCCAGTGAACCAGCCCGAAAGGATTTATGAAAATATACTGACTGAACTTGTAGGCAGAGGTAACTAATATTAAAAAGGAAAAACAAATCATTTTGGGAAGGAATCGTCTAAAGCAATAATAATTTTTTGTTTGTGTAATTGCCTTAGAAAACAAATTTTCCTCAATTGGTACCATATACTACGAATATGGCTCGATGGTGATTATCTACGAGGATGCAAATAAGGCAGTCAGGGCATTGTATACACTGGAAGATTCAAAATACGAGGATAGACACCTTTTAGGTAATATTTTATATTCTCACTAGACTGCGGATTCTATGCATTTATGACAAAAATCGGTGGATGTAATTTAAAACAGTAAAAACATTAAGACAATTTAACACCGCCCATATGTTATTCTCGATTTATTAAAATTGTTGAAAATAGAAAGAAAGTTTTATATGGCTTCTGTGTCTTGCAATTGATGAAGACAATTTTTATTTTGCATAAAGATCCGCAGTCTAGTTATCAGTCATTAACTTCGCAATAACTTCAACACATTTAATTCATCCATTCTTCATGATCCGACACGTTGAATCACTATCTTGAAAAATTGCATAAAATCAAGGCAATTTAGTTAATGAGCCCGAAACTGCAGAGGTAAAACTTACTATATCTAGTTGACTGTTTCTATAACCCTTTGAAATGTTATAAACTTACTGAAATTCGATTTACACTGTCACGTCCAGTGGTCCAGCCACTAATAATAATTAACAATCAAAATATATTTTCAATCTTCTTCTGATAATGTTGCACGAGAAGTAAACGCTGAATTTCATTATCATTGAGCTATCGAATATTGTATCGAGTTACGAATGTTAGAATGAAGGAAAAGAGTTCAATTCATTTTCATTTTCCTTAATTCTAACATTCGTAACTCGATACAATGTTTGATAGCTTAATGATAATGAAATTTAGTGTTTACTTCTCGTGCAACATTATCGGAAAAAGATTGAGAATATATTTTGATTGTTAATTATTATTAGTGGCTGGACCACCGGACATGACAACACAAAATACGCTATGACTAGACTGGGAATTTTTATGCAAAATAGAAGTTGTCTGTATTAATTGCAAGATACAGGAGCTACATAGACATTTATACCTTCCCTTAATCATTTAAATTAGTCCAAAATAATATCACGTCATTAAGTATTAAACTTGACAGATAAAACACAAATTTCAAACACATTTGTCAAGGTTCATACTTAATGACCTGATACAACAGTGATTTATCTAAAAAGATTCTTCAAATGTTTTCATTGTTTTGCATTTGATCTCCTCATTGTTGTCATAAATGCACAAAAACAGCAGTCTAGTTGTGATAAAAATTAATTTTGAAAAATGAAGGTGAGTTCTATCGTCGATATGCGATCGTAATGACAGTGAAAGTATTGATTATCTGAATATTTACGCGAATATCAATTTCCATAGAAATGCGATTAATCAATTCGATGATTACAGTAATGCCACTGCCGAGCATCGAGCCAACCATGGTCCCGTCAGGGGTGCAGCCGTTGCTAGTTTTCGTGAACGTAAAATCTGGCGGTTGCCAGGGGCTCCAATTGATCTCCAGTTTTCGTAAACTTTTAAATCCGTATCAAGTGTTCGATCTGGACAATGGAGGACCACTTCCTGGGTACGTAATAATCATTTCTGTAACTCCCAATGCATGCTATGCAACTTCGTTTTGCGTAAAGATATCAACATCTTATACAGGGTGAGTCAGTCAGAATTATTATGTAAAATAACTTCATATCTATTAGTTGCATCCAAAACATTTTTTAATGAATTATGTAGCACTTAAGAGACGCATCGCGAATGATTACGATATGATTTCTTTATATCTCATTTTTTCTGAGGTGACTTTGAACTTTTTGTTGCCGATGGAAGGACCAATTCATTCAGCAACCTATAATATGACCACCAGACCATTTTTACCTAAATGGCAACACAAACTGGAGTGAAATAAAAATTCATTTTCTTTCGTAATATGTTTAACAGGTTGAAAATAATATAATAGTCTTTTTAATTTTTGTCATAAATGCATACAATCCGCTGTCTAATGATCGCCTCTTAAGTGGACCTTGGAAAACTTCTGGAAAGATGCAAGATGATATCTTAGAAGAAATGAGATATAAAGAAATAAACCAATACGAACAATAGATACCGAGATATTTTAAATAGTAGTCCGTACAGACTCGCATAAACTTCTGTGCAACTCCAAAAATTATGATCCTGATTGAGAAATTAGCTTTAAAATATCGAACCAAGAATTTAAAATGCACATATCAAATGTGGACGACATATTTTTTTATTGGATTGTTTGTAAAATTGTCTAGTGAACAGCGAATCTGACAAAAGCATATTTTTTAAGTAGATATAATATATATAAGAAAAATAATGAAAAAATACTTATCCTGCATTCTTCATTTCAGGCTCTACGTTTTCCGCCATATAAGGGACTACAAAATCTTAGTTTGTGGCGGGGACGGAACAATAGGATGGGTGCTGCAGTGTTTGGATAATGTGGGCCAGGACAGCGAGTGTTCCTCGCCTGCCTGCGCCATTGTTCCTTTGGGAACCGGAAACGATCTTGCGCGTGTCCTTTGCTGGGGTTCCGGTTATACCGGTGACGAAGATCCCTTGAATCTACTTCGAGATGTTATCGATGCAGAGGAATCTCAGCTGGATAGGTGGACTGTAGTTTTTCACACGGAAGAAAAAGAAGACAAACAGTTACTCAACAACCCAGGAGGTTTGTCAAATTACGCGTAAATACCCAGTCAGCAAAATCTGCTCGAGCAGCTTATGACCAAATGTCTGCAATCGTACTTTGCCAGGAAAAGGAGGTCTTTTTGGTACCAAACCGCGCTTGGAGCAGAATTTGGTCCTTATTTGGTCGGCAGATACCGAGCCTAATGTGGAAACAGATGGTTCGGTACTTGCTTGCAAAGTTTGGTGCCACAATTCCATGCCAAATGGAGGGCAAAACGAAGGCTAATCTTGTTCTAAGAGTAAATATCAAGCAAAATCGTAGTAAACCTTGCTGTAGGAAAGAAAATCGAATTTTGCGTATTAATTTTGCATCAATATCATTATCAATATACATTATCAATCATTTAAATATTTACAAATCTTAAAATAATGACAATAACGATTTTGCCCGATATTTACTCTTAAAGCAAAGTTATGTCCATTCTTAGTGCGACCGTACCGCCCTCTACACGAGAACAGGTTCTCGTTTTGCCCTCCATTTGACATGGAATTTTGCCTCCAAAATTTGCAAATACCAAGCTTAATGCGAAAACAGATTGGTCGGAATTTGTAGACAAGTCTTGGTGGCAAATTCATACCAAATCAAGAGCAGATTACTGAGATATGGTCGATGGTTTTGTCTACAAATCTCTAACATAGGTCCTACGACGAAAATTTATGACAATTTGCCAACGAATGTCCAACGTTAGATCTACAATTATAATTAATTGATATGATAATACTACATTGGCCCATCCAAAGTATAGTGCCAAATTCGTACCAAATCAATAGCAGATGACTTACTGGGTGGTTTAACAAAAATAAGAACGTATCTTTGAGACCAACCTGATACATCTTCTTAAAATATCAATTTTCGATAACAACTTAATTTTGTCAACATAGTTAATAACAGTAGAACTACTGGACGAGTCAATGTGGATTGTCCCTTATTCTTCTTTACAATTATTGAAATGTTTCACATTCGTATGTTAGGATTCGATACACTTGGGAAAACGTTTGAGTAACGCTCTATATGATTTTGAAAAACGATTACTTCTCACGAAGTGTACTTACATTGTACAATGTGCGCATTCGAATGTTACAGCCGGTGCAACCAGCGAGGACAATACGCAAATATACGTAATGAACAATTACTTCGGTATTGGTGTTGACGCGGAGCTGTGCCTGGCCTTCCACAAGGCCAGAGAAGAAAATCCGGACAAGTTCAAAAGCAGATTTCGTAACAAACAGATGTATGTAGCGATGGCAATTCGACAGATAATGAAAAAAACAGCTTGTAAAGATTTGCATACGAAAATTCGGTTGGAGGTGGACGGAAAGCTCGTCGAGCTACCCCAAGTCGAGGGGATAATTATCCTGAATATTTTAAGGTATTTTATATCTTCTCACTGCATGTACTATAATTACTTATAGAAATATTTCAGTAAGTTGTAACTTCAAATTTTCAATAAGCTCTTCGTTCTATCGAAGGTTTTATCATATTCAAAAATACATACCCTTTTTTCTAATTACTTGACTATAGTTTTAACGACATTTATAAATTCTTTTTAAGAAAATTTTGAAAAAGTACCCGGGCACACCCTTTTTCGGAAACAAACATTCGGAAGATGCAGAAAACAAAAAATCGATCTTTTAAACATTTCTTGAAATGAGTTGGAAGTATCGCTCAGAAAAAAATACTGATAGTTTGTCATACCTATCTTTTTTTTAATTCTATAGTTGGGGCTCTGGGGCGAATCCCTGGGGACCAGACACCAAGGTAGATCAGTTTCATACACCAAACCATTGGGACGGCATGTTGGAGGTGGTTGGAGTCACAGGAGTGATGCATCTCGGACAAATTCAATCTGGTCTGCGAGGAGGAATGAGGATAGCCCAGGTAAGATCTGTCTTCAGTATAATTTTAGTTCCTCCGATACTTGTGCTTTACTATTGACTTTAGACATGTAAAGTATAGGATCATGTTCGACTTCTACCAGTTTGTCTGCGTATGTTTGTACGCATTTCTATTTTTATAAATTGAGTCACTTATAAAAGTGCTCTGAATTGTTTAATATATTATTAGCAGACAGATAATTAACCAGAATAATTCGACGTGTGTGACGAAAAATAGTACGTTTCATGTGTCTCTCTAAAATACCCTAATAGCATTTATGGTTGGCCAACGGAATGAAAGAGCAGTCTATATTGACATTTATACCGAGAACGAAGCTTGCTCTACATTATCTATGTTTATCTGTATATTATTTGTGATATATTGTAACACAATAACGGTAAAAAAGAAGATCAGAATTAATATGTTAGCGGATCCAGTTGGCCGTTCGTATCATAGCGACGTTGGCCCTTCGTTGGCCATAATCGTTGGGCCATCTGCATAAAAAGGCAACATTTCTAACGGTTGACCAACCAATATGTATTGCAACCAAGGTCCAACAAAATGCCAACTATAAATACTACTAGGGTAAGAAATGGTAATTTGACTGGTTATATTAATAGTCATGGTAAAGCTCAGACATGAGTTCATCTCTACAGTTTCCTTTCAATATAAGACGATAGCTCGAGACAGCTATTCGGCTTCTTGAGTGTGCCGAGAATTTATGGGTCCCATAGAGTTGTCTAGCAGACCATAAAGTGGTCGATCGAGCAGCGATATCCTTCGTTGAAAAAGGATAGAATATGGCATACCCTCTCGTCCTGGCAGTAAGCGGTGTCGAGCGGACATCAAAAGAAGAATAGGGGATAGAAATTTTCTTGTAACGAAACAAAAAAAACATCGTCGTCTTGTATCGAAAGAAAATTGTTGTACTTCAGGAACGAACTCCGAGATACTGAATGTGAATTTTGTACCTCTCGCAGGGAGGACACATAAAGATTCATTTGCAGTCCGATATTCCGGTACAAGTTGATGGAGAGCCATGGGTCCAGAGCGCCGGGCATATCGTAGTTTTAAAATCAGCGTTGACGGTAATCTTGGTACAGACATCCGTAACAACCCCATAATTCCATTGAAATAGAGAACAGAGTGGGTGTAATGCACCGTAAGAGTAAACTTTCCTATTCTTGGCACTGAAGTTCTCTCACCTGTCTCCTTTCTATTATAGCATCTACTTTGTGTTCTCCAATTAACCCTTTGCACTGCAACTTCCCTGTACAGTATTCCATTTTCATTCTCACTTGTGTTGGTATTCGACAACGTTTCGATGACAGTGCATTTAGCTACTGAAAACACTTGACACTCGAACAACCGATTAGGAAGATCTCCCTATTTTAGGATACGGTGACTCGCATAATTGTCCAAACATCCTTTAACTCTTTGAGGCACACGATTTTAAAGAAAATAAAAACCCAAGTTGCACAGAATTTTTTTAAATATCAATATAACTAACTTTTCGAGATGGGTTAAAATATATCCCACTATGCATAAAAAGCTAAGCAAAAGGTGGGACAGTTCTTGACCCACAAGAGTTACTAACCCCAAAGAGTTAAGGAGGTACATCATCATGTAAGTTTCAAATGATTGATAAAATGAAGAATTTTTTTTCTCCAATTTTGTTACATAAAATGAAAATATTTTCTTAGGGGATATTTAGCAACAGCTCGACTTTACTTTCGTATTTTTTTATTATTTAAGATTACAAAATGACGACGTTATGTGATATTGTCCATCAGCAGGTTTGGCTCCTTCTTAGATGGCTCTCAGCACCAAAAGTTACTGGAGCATAGAAAGAAACAAAGTGAACTTAATCAAGAACAAATACTTTCCAATGTAGCGTGCGATTCGTTTGATATTTTAATCGATTGAAGTTTTATATGAAGGAGTTTATTATAACAGAAACAATACCGTAAACTACAATATAATCGGAGATCTTACAGTTACAGTGATTGAAACGTCTTTATCCACAAAAAATGTCGTAGAAGAAAAAAGAAAATTTATATTTTTTGTATAGCTACATTTATTTTAATGCTTAGATATTGATTACTAGACCGCGGATCTTTATGCAAAATAAAAATGGTCTGTATCGATTGCAAGGAATACAAACCAAACAGAATGTTATTTCTTCCCTTAATAATTTTAATAGATGAGAAATCATATATATACATCTTCAATTTCTAAAATTTTCCTACAATTTTGAATTTCATCTACTCAATTTTGCTAGAAATGCATAAAGATCCACAGTCTATTGATTACAAACGAATCAAATTTAATTTCATTTAAAAAGAAACGCGTAACATTCATATTTGTTAGACTTTGTTTAAAATCTTCGTGACGAGTGTGACTTGTTAAAATACGGCAAGGGGTTAAATACAAATAATTGCAATTCTGAAAACCGAATTGTACTATTAATTGGTTCGAATTCTTATTACAAGGACTTCTTCTCTTAAAGAAAGTATTGTAAATGAAACATTTGATTCCATCGAATCGCGACAATAGCACACAAATATATACATAATTGAATAAAATTAAATGAAACTTATGCAGTCTGCGAAATTACATTAAATTAATAGTCAGTGTTTTTTACGTTCTACATTGTTCTATGGTTTTCATTGCAAGGGGTTAAAATTGTTTGTCTTATATGTTTCAGTAACTTCTGATTTAAGTAAAAAGAATTGGACAAATATGTCGGTGAAAGGTTATGTTTAGTTGTAGTCCAGTCAATGAATGCTCAAAAGGGGGGTGTAGAGAGGGAAATGGAAGTAACACAATTTTTGACTTTGGAACTTTGTTTGGACTAGTTAGGAGGTAAACATACTAAAAGGTGAGCGGGGTGCAGGGAGACACGTAGAAGGTCCCTTTTTTCGGTTTTTCACTTATATCTCGGAAACTATGCGTCCTAGCGATAAGACCACTCCATACAAAATTAAAGCTGACAAAATGTGCCACAAGATTGACTCCATTCAGTTTTTCGCTATCTCGCGTACTTTCCGAGATATCCGTGCTCAAAATTCACTAATTTTGAAGAAAAAAATTTTTGCTTCACATTTTTTGCCTTATTTGACTATCTAACTCTTCATTCTTTACTTACTACATGCTTCCCTACACCCCACTCACCTCTTAGGAGTGGGGACTTTTAGTATATTTACCTCCTAACTAGTCCAAACAAAGTTCCAAAGTCAAAAATTGTGTTCCTTCCATTTCCCTCTACAAACTTTTCGTTGACTGGACTATTGGCTCGAGATGTGCGACGCCATCGCGAAACACTCGAACACAGTTGACGTCAAGAGGACACAGACTTCAAGTGCAAAGGGTTAACAGTCGTATAATGAAATTGCTATACCCGACACCCTGGGACCTTGTTGTCGATATTCACTCATGCTGTTCGATTTCATGTAGAATGATGGGGCTACCTACATATTTGTCGCACGTTGACTCTCTGCCGGAGCATCTGTATGTACTAGCCGCCTAAATCTTACTTATCATGACGCTCTTTGACGCAGTGCTCCATATGAAAGTGCTATTCTCACCCGTAACTGCTGGTGTCCGGCAGCGCATGCAATCCTCCCCTAATCGCACTCTCTGACTAATTATCTCCTTGTTCCTTTGTTCGCTCCAGGCAACCATGTTGAAGAAAAATAAGATCAAGCGTCGGAATACCGAACCGTCGATTCCACCCGCTAACGGGGAGGAGGGCAAGAGCACGGACGAGTGTACCAACAAAACCTAACCGCAGCTTGCAACTAGTCGATGATTTACATAATTCGTGATTCAAGTTTCCGACCAGTGCTCCGCCTAGACTCCCCGACTGTTGTTCTCCCAGATTCTGCAACAATAGAGGGGAGTTTCGGCGTGGCCAACGCCATGCGAAATATAGAACACGTACATGTACTCTTCCTGTATAGTTGAA
Organism: Lasioglossum marginatum; assembly: GCA_028455795.1. Classification (NCBI taxonomy): domain Eukaryota; kingdom Metazoa; phylum Arthropoda; class Insecta; order Hymenoptera; family Halictidae; genus Lasioglossum; species Lasioglossum marginatum. Next base: position 2,826,713 of record CM052253.1, on the reverse strand, counting down.
ACTCCATTCGATGTTCCCGTCGCATGTAGCCCTCTGTGCCATTATTGTTGATGTATCCGAGCGATCGGCGAATTAGCTGGACAACTTCCGGCGATCCTTTGCTTTCGAGCAGGTTCCACATACCGATCGGTCAACGTCTTCGCATCACAGATCCAAAATAACAGTTATTGGTAAATATAATGTTCGTACAAACTTGAACGTTTCGCCAAACGACAAACCGAACACCGCACAGTGAGGTATTTGGCGTGAAAAGTCGGAAAAAACTATTTTAGCGTTGTTTGAATGGGTGTCTGGAGGAAAGACCTATGTCAGGTTTTTTAAATTTTGTAAGAACGCAATTGGGAACTTATTTTGCTTTAACATTTAATAAAATAAACCGTAAAAAGAGTCTTTTAGTTTTCACTCTTTTTCCAATGGAAAGAGGGCCTATGTCATTTTCAGCTGGTTTCTACTATTGCAATCCACGTTCTCACATAGGTTCTTTTTCCTGACACCTATTCATTTATTATGGGCTCAAGGTCGTAATATAATAGGTCGTTGAATTCGTCTTAACATCAGCTATAATATTATAAAATCAAAACATAACATTTAAAAAATCAAAATGATTTTTATTTTGCCGATCACGAAACTTTTTAATAAGTAGATATATATTTTAATAAATTTTTAAATTCTTATACTATTGATTTCCATCAGGAAACGCACGCTGCGTATGTTGATGCTCATTTCCAGTTAAATTAGTTATAATTCTTCAATCTATGCAAATCTGGGACTAATTCTTGCACTATGATCACAAACCTTTATCGAATGTAATGATACCAGAGAGAGCATCTAATATGTTACTCAATAACACAGTCATCAATGAAGTTTTATAATCATAAAAAACTTACAGAATTATTGATTATATACAAATATTAATAACTATGCTAATTTGGATGATAACGAAATGAAATCTGTGTGAAAGTGCAAAGTAAGAATTTAAACAATTTCCTTAAAACACGAAAATCGCTAATGAACGCTGTTTCAGACGCAAAGTGTGCTATAAAATCTCTTGACTTTCAAGAGTACTCCACGGGTGTACAAATCAAAAAACAATACTAAAGTCTTTTTTCAGACCTTTATCTACGTCAGGCAGCAAAAATTTTACGACTTACACAAAATTTTGAAATCATCAGTTGTGGGGACAGCACAAACACATTCTGTTTTGTTGTTCGGTTTAACAAAATGTTCGGCAAAATGTTCAGGTCTGTACAAAGCTTTAGTCGTTGCATATGAAATGATCGTTTTATTTTATGTTTTTTTATTTTGCATAAAGATCCGTAGCTTGCTAATGAATGAGGAATGTGAACGACAAAAAATTCAATTTTGACTGTAGTATAATCGAGAAACTCGTCATTTTTTCGCAGGAGAAGACGATTGCAATAATGCTTACTTTAATCGATAAGTTTTATCTAGAAAAAATTATGTTTCTTTAAAGTTGCTGTATTGAATCGGACATTTTGCATATGCAACGACCTAATAGCTGGAAAAGGGGAATCCTCGCCGATTTCAATGACCTTGAGATATGTCAAGGTCTGGGTTAGGTCTGGGTTAGGGTAAATAAATTCAACATACCGGAGTTTGTCCAGAAATTCATTGATTACTCTATAATTTGAATGCTCAACGCAATTCAAGCTTGTCGTAATAGCGTTGTGAAAAATTGCAGATCCAACTAAAATTTTGTTTCAACGTAATCATTTCACGTGTACGGAAATTTTATTTACGAAGAGAACTTTATAAAAAATTATATGTAATATATAGACATTATATATTATATATTTATATGTTTGTATTATATGTTTAAAAGCAAGTTTTGTATATATCGATGACTGATATTTATAATAATTGTTCGTGTAATATTTTGCGACTACTACAATTTTATCGAACGTGACGGATCATTGTTTCTTATTCCAATATGGAACAATATTAATTAATATTTCAAAACTACATGAAATACTTGAAAAATCATAGTCAGTTCGTTTGAATCGAAACCTGTTGTTTTTCACAACACTGTATATGATCTAGTTGTTATGCATATTTTTTCAAACAGTATTTTTCTGCTTAATCGAGCGCCACTTGCAGGACATTGTAAATATTTTAATATACAACGATTTCACGAAATTTAAAAATACACGATCATAATCACTCGCGATGATCACGTTCCAAAATTATTTTCGATTTACGTTCATCCCACGTGGTCACGAAAATATGTCCTGCAAGTGGTGATCGATCTTGTGTTATTACTAGACTGCGGATTTTATGCATTAAAAATGCATAAAACAGTGTATATACGAAGATTTCCAATCTTTTAAAAATATTAAGAATGGAAACAAAGGGTAAGTGAAGCAGGGTAACCATGGGTAATCGCGGCCCGCGCCATTTTGTATTTTATTTTGGCTGCTAAACAATGCTCTTTGTCTAAAACACTATTGCGTAAAACTTCAGATCTTTCCCCCTCGTTTAAGAGTAATATAAGGTTGAAAAGCTTTAACTTTACTTTTCATTTTCTCAGTTATTACTGGAGATATTTAAAAGACATAAAAGCGAAAATGAAGCTGCAAACTGGGCTTATTTGAGACATTCTCTCAGAATTTTGAATCAATTATTAAGAGCGGATTAATAAATAAATGCTCTTTGCCCAATACACCATTGCATAAAATTTAAGATCTTTACCCTTCGTTTAAGGGTAATATGAGAGTGAAAAGCTTAAACTTTACTTTTCATTTTCTCAGTTATTACTGGAGATATTTAAAAGAAATAAAAGCGAAAATGAAGCTGCAAACTGGGCTTATTTGGGACATTCTATCAGAATTTTAATTCAATTATTAACAGCTGAAAAATAATTCACATCTACAATTTTACAGAATAGTTATTATTATTATTTATATAGTTTATTTTAACCCTTGTGTAGCCAACCAGATACCCGGGTACTGGGTACTGGGTACCATTTGCTGCATTTCTTTCAACAACTTGTTAATGTTCCTCTAAAAATATTATAAAATTTATTAATATATTAATTTATAGTCTTAAAATGAGAATTTGCGCAAGTATATGAAATACTAAGGTTTTAAATAATCTATACATTTTGGTCATTAGCACAACCACATGGTTTACAATTGATAATAACTAGATAGCGGATCTTTATGCATTTATAACAAAAATGAATGAATTTAAAAATTCTCTTATATTATTTTCAACCTTTCATCCATATTGACAAAGAAAATTGTCTATTTCACTCTCCAGTTTGTTATAATTCAGGGTGAAACATTTTTATTTTGCATAAAGATCCGCTGTCTAATTATAACATATCTTACATGTAGCTTGCAAAGCGGGCTACGGTTAATTGGGTTGACATTGGAATGAGAGACAACAATTTTATAAATCTAAAGATCTAAAGAAGAGGAGGACGTTCCTGATGTTGTCCTCGCCTAGATTCGACTTGAGTTCATTTTAGATGGAGAATCTGGACAGAATAGCGTTTTAGGCAAAGAAAGAAAGAAAGAAAGTTGAGCAGCAGAAAACAAACGAAAAATGACATGGGGGCCGATAGCCCATGCTTATCCTGCTAGACACCCTGTTTCGTTAGCTCGTGTGTGCGTTAGAATTTAGGTGGAGAATTGTGCATAAGAATCCGCAAGTCTTCTTACTTCTTTTCGTCTACGATTATACATATATATATATCTTCTTGTTGGTCTGTAAAAATCCTGGCTGTTAAGGAGTTGCGAGATATTGTTGTTTACTTGGTCTAAATGGCATTGACTCTTTCTCGATTGCTGGTTTATGCGCCCCCTGTGACCCTGCCCCTTCCTAGGCGACGATGCTGAAGAAGACCAAGGGTAAAATGAAACGGCGTAATACAGAGTCCAGCATGCAGCTGGCCCTTCAGGCCGCGCCCTCGAGCGAACCGGAACCGGAAGTCTTCTGAGTGTCCGAACGTTCCTCGTGCAGGCGGAACGAAAACGCCGCGCGGGGAAAACACGCGGAAAACCGGCCGCGCCGCGACTCTGTCACACGCAAGAAACGGGATCAGCCACGGAAATCGTCTGTCTGAGACGCATCGAGGACAACGACGACGGCCGCCGTCGCTCGCAATTCGATCCCGCGGACAAAACAAGAAAACCCGACGACTCAAGTGTCTCACCGACAACGATGACAACAACAACAAGAACCCACGCCACCAGAGAAACACGTAAAAGCTGCTCCAGGAATGCCAGGACAATGAACCACGAACACGACGACAAATCACGTTTCAAACGAGATGAAACGACACCGAACGAGAGACGCCACCAGGACAAACACACGCTCGTATAAAGGGACACTTCGTTAACGAGCTCGTGAGCAAAACTTTAAATGTCCTCCTTCCGAGTTGCCGGATGAAAAATGTAGATCTCATTTTTAAATGTTAAATAACCATTATGTAGCCTCGTACCGTAGCCTCGATCGATATTTTTTTAGTGAAGAACGACGAAGCGAACGATAACAAAGACAAACAATGGAGGGGTTTGAGTAACGAACGATCGCGGCGAACGACGGGCACTCGTCGACCCGCGCGCACACGTGACATTACCAGGGAATAAGAGCAGTATTCGAGCGAGCACGTTTTTCCTCCTGTTTATTCGCTTTAACAGCCGCCGCCGCCGCAAAACTATTTCGCATTTATCGTTTCTTGTTTTTTCTAGTCCGTTTCACTTGCCCATCCAACGTCCCCCTCTGGAAACCCTTATGTCCTGACCTCCAAACACCTTGGATGAACAGGAAGTGAACCGTTGTACATGACGTTTCGTATGGTATTTTACTAATCCACCGTAAGTATCGTGGCACGATAATGATCAGTTGTTATTAATATAATACATAATATTTATGATTAATATATTTACAAGAGAGTAATGTATTAGTATTATACGGTTTTAAGTTGTGATAACTGTTGTGCGTCTGACTGCTGGGCAGTCTGGAATTTATAAGAAGCAAAAAAAAAAGAACAAATACCAGTGGCAGTCAGTCATTTCATAGGATACGAGAAAAGCGAAAAAAAGTATATAGATATATACTTATATATTATATTTATATGTATAAATATATATATATATACGTATACATATATATATATTATATATATATATAGAAGAGCAAGCAGATGTAATCGCCTCCAGCGAGGGTGAATCGACGGCGAAGCGCTTTGTCAACTCGTCTCGACGAAATCTCGGGAGGGAGGAGCGGGGAGAGAGAGAAAGAATACGATTAATTCCGTTCTCGACGAAATGGTAGAATCTGAGGCGACTTGGCAATGTTCTTTTTACCGTCCGGCCGATTCTGGCGACGTACTTCCGGTCGAAGGGAAGCTTGCGAGAGCCAACGGTAGGCAAACACATTCCACTGGAAACGTGGTCGAGCACAAATGGGACATGTACATTTCTAAACCATGCCAAAAGAACTTCTAACGTGCTGTCACTTTCACGCTGTTTGGACATACCTCTCGGTGGGGCGGGTCAGTTACGATCGAGCATGATGAACGTGTATGCTAAAACGGAGGGAGTAGATGAAAGAAAGAGAGAGAGAGAGGGAGAGATGGTTGTTCGATCGGCTTAACGGAGAGTGATTAAACGCACTGTCACGGCTTTCGGGCCTCGTGGATCGTGTTCATACCATGGACCCTTCGTTGGCATCATTCGATTAAGAGACAATTTCGGTGCCAAACAGTTGTACATAATACTGTAAATGTGGGAGATAAAAAAAAACAGCGCGCGCGCGAGAGAGTGAGAGAGAGGGAGAGAGTGAGCGAGAGAGAGAGAGAGTGAGAAAATGTTATTTGAGCGACGAGAAGTGAACGAGAGACGGTATTACATGCCGGACATTGAACGATCGTCCCCGACGTATAGCGAAACGATGCGCGAACGGGTGAGGAGAGCGTGTGTACACGTGTCGCGCGTATTTCAGTTGATCGGGGTGAAAAAGAGAGAAAGAGAGAGAGGGAGGAATGGATGCCTTCGAACGCGTAGAAAGAAAATTACGGGAACGAGCGAAACAGCGGGAGAACGTGTCAAACGGGAGCGGGATTATGGTACGCGTCTTCTTTCGGTTTTGTTTTGCGTTGCAGGGAACGCTTGTAGAGTATATAAAACCTTCTCCTGTGTACCCTCTAGATAACACTCGTAGATGTCAATAACGATAGCGTCTTTTCACGGGAAACGCGGACTCAGGCGGAGCAGAAATCCGTCGGTGAGGGAGAACTGGTTCGAAGGGAGGCCGTCGGTTCCCGGATGATCGACCAGGCCTCCCCGATTTTCTGATCACAACCTGCCAATGATGTATGGGCTCAGTCGTTCGTCCTCGACATCCGGCGATCCGCGGGTACGAATGACGCATCGGCGGCAGATTGGCGAGAACCAACTTGTTCGGTTGTTTTACGTTCACTTCTTTTCGTCGAGTTTGTCTCTTCCGTTACTTCCGTTCCGTTGAATCCGGCCGGGAACGCCTGTTGCACGGCGTTTAATTCGCGCTGCTGAAACGAAACGAAACAAAAGCGGTGGTCAAGACACCGCGACAAGCTAACGGAACAATTCACGTATCGCGAATGAATGTGCTGTGTGAATGAATGAAGGAACAACAAATCGATCTGTTACACGACTGAATTCGTTTCCTGACCTGTCGACGACGACACACCTATTGTGGCGAGATGGCAAGAAGGGCCCTGGCAGCTGTGTCGCACGAATTGAGGGGAAAACGAAGCAGGGAGCACGAAATTAGGGGAGAAAAAGTTACCCTCTCTCTGCCAGAGACGAAACGCGACGGGCCGTGGCGTAAATGTGGAGAACAGCATCGTAGAAGGGGAAGGTAGAGTGGGGACACAAGAAGGTGTTCCTGGCAGCAGTGTCGCCAGATGAGGGGAGGGAGCAGGAATTGAGGGGGAAAGTTACCCTCTCTCTGCCAGTACTTTGCACAGCAGAGGCGAAACGCGTCGTAGAAGGGGAAAGTAGAGCGGGGACACAAGTCTTGCTCTGGGACCTTCTTGTCGTCTCACTACAGTATTGTAATGACAAGAATACTGACCACAATACTGTAGTGAGATGACAAGAAGGTCCCTGGCAGCTGTGTGCCAGATAAAGGGAGGGAGCAGGAATTAAGGGGGAAAGTTACCCTCTCTCTGCCAGCACCGGACACATTTACGCAGTGTCGCTAGATCGAGGAAATCGAGGGGAATACAGTTTACCACTTCTCTGACAACCAGATTAATACGTGTCCAGTTCACGGTCTTAGTGGGGGATGTTGGAGTATGCTCATGGTGCTGGAATGGGATAATGGAAGGGGAGAAGGCGGAGTGGGACCAGTTTTGATCGATTCTGGCGACACTGCATGTAAGACGAAACGCGACCGGGCCACGGTGTAACCGGAAGAGCATCGTAGAAGGGGAAGCTAGAGTGGGGACACAAGTCTTGCTCCGGGAACCTTCTTGTCATCTCAGCACAGTACACACGCATACACTCTGGCCACAACATTAACATACACACGGAGATAGAACCGCGAGTTCGATCTGCTTTGTTTTTCCACGACGGGCAACACTCGACGAACACCGTTTCTCATCGAGTTTCGCCACGGCCGTCTCTAGTACAGGCCCGAACACGGTCAATTCAGCAACGCTGTACCATGACTAGTGATGGCGTGCAAAATCACTGACCGTGATTTATCACAGTGATCGCAGAATCGCGGTCGGGATTTGAACTTCATTCACGCCGTGATCGTGATTCTTTAATCTAGAGTGAATTTGCTCACCGTCCATCCTGCTGATTCTTCATCTCGATTGAATTTTCTTTCTTTACATACATCAATTAGCTTGCATTAAACGTGAATTGAGAATTACGTTACGTTTTCTGTATGTAACATACATTTACTTCATTTAATGACAAAAATCAAAAATATTCAATTTTCTTTTCAGTGCCTTATTTCAGTATTTTATTAGAAATAAAATGATTCTTCCACTCGATTTCGAAATCGTAATGTCTATATTTAAATAGTATAAAAGTGCAGATAATTTCTTCTATGATTATGTATATGTAGATTCTATGTATAAAGATTTACAAAATACCAATGTATTACTTAACAATTGATGATAGATGCAAATGATAGTTTGGAAACCTAGCTTGCATAAAAACATCTGCGTGTAACATAAATTTAACTAAACTTACTTCATTCAACGATAAAAATAAAAAATATTCGAGTTTCTTTTCCGTACCTTATTTCAGTATATTTCAAAAAATAAAATATTACATTCTTTCTCTCGATTTCGAAATCGTACTATTTATTCAAATACTATGAAAGTGCAGATAATTTCTTTTACGTTTGTTTATATGTACATGCTATGTATAAAGTTTTACAAAATATCAATCTATTACTTAACAATTATTGGAAACGCAATTGATAGTTTGAGAAACTTCGTGCAAATCTAATAAATTTGATCAAAATGCGATGTAACTCGCAATTTTTTCAATAGATTACGGCTCTGTGACTTGTGCGAAGAACAGTTATGCTCTCCGCCAATCACAGAAGCGATCACGAAATCATGAAACACTGTGAAAAATCATCGTGATTGGGAACGAACGTGACCGAATCACGAATGATCCAAAAGTAGCAGTTCACGCCATCCCTAACCACGACCGTTTTTATATGCTATTTTGCATATGCAGTAGTTTGATCGGATCAGCTGATCGGACTGATGTCCTGTCTGTAATTCGGTGTTGCCACATCACGTGTTCCGGCCATTTTTTATAGTTTAAGGACTGTTAGAAAAAAATGCATTTACGCACTGACATCCCCCTAAAGATGGTAGTCGAGGGGAAAGTGTGGGGCTCGACACGGTATCTCTCAAATGTACCGGACCCATTGCCACTGGAAACACCTAACAGTCCAGTTGAGACCTTTTCCACCTCCTAGAATTCCAAAGAATGATGAGTACTGCGACCCGCTATTCGCACTACACCAATATTCTTATCTTTGGATCTCGTCTACTCCTGTTCTTGTCTTATATCACGTGTTCCGGCCTATATCAGGGACGGCCGTGGTTTCGCGCGTTCGCATCGTACCTTTGTAAATATAGATTCTCCCCGGACAAAAACAATCAAATACACCGTTCCGTATTGTTTTCTATCGATTCAAACGGGCGCGCGCACGAGAGAGCTAGAGAAAGCTAGAGAGAGAGAGAGAGAGAAGGTACTGTAATTATGAGACCGGATGTGACACGTTCTGAAATGATTTTGTTTTTTCTTCGAGTATCTTAATTTTAATGTCCAGATTATATATACGTATTATAACGACTGTACGAGAATAAATTTGTTGTATTATGTTGATACACAGTGGTAACACGTCGTACAAATGAACTGCTTAGCGTAATGGACTTTCGTTCCGGATTCTCCTCTTCTAGTTTCGACGCGCAGCACGTTACTGTACCGCGGACGGCGAGATTTTCCGTTGGAATCATGTCTTGGCGTGTATTATGGAAACGATTGAAATATTACATAAATTAATGTACACATTACACCCCTGCAGTTGTCATGCTTTTTGATACGGTGGCACCAATGCGTAAGTATTATCCCCTCTCCCGAACTAGCCTTTCTATTAGAGTTGTTACTTATGAGTAGACTGCGGATATTTATGCATTTATGATATTCAAAACAGTTGGACAATTTTTAAAATCGAAGATGTTAACACTCTCTCTAAACCTACCGAGTACTAAAAGCGATTGGAATGTTTTAGCTTACAAAAATGACAAGGCTCTATTTATTTAGATTTTGTGCAATTTTAATTACAATATGTGCTTGGATAAAGAAATTTATCGAATCAATTTCCATGTAAGCAACTTCGTAATAATTGTAAGACGAAAAATATAAAAACGGTCATTTGTCCGACAGTGGTAGGTTTAGTGTTAATATATATGATTTCTCCTCCATTCATATCATTAACCCTTTCGCTGCTACGTCCGTAAATATACGTTTCTCAAAATCTGTTTTTATGTGCTACTCCCATAAATTTACGTTTCATGGCTTTCTTAACTCGGCACAGGCGGTTGTGTTCATCGTTCCTAACTCAGCAGCGAAAGGGTTAAGGGAAGAAATAACATTCGATTTAGTTTCTATCCCTTGCAATCGATGCACACCATTTTTATTTTGCATAAAGATCCGCAGTCTACTTATGAGATACCCAGGTATTCGGGTAAACAAAAATTATCCGGGTATCTGATGAATAGACAGCGGATCTCGATGCATTTATAGCAAAATTGAGTAGATGAAATTCAAAACTGTTGGAAAAATTTTAAAATTGAAGATGTCAATATTATGATTTCTCCTCTATTAAATCCATTAAGGGAAGAAATAACATTCAATGTAGTTTCTATCCCTTGCGATGGATGCACATCATTTTTATTTTGCATAAAGATCCACAGTCTACTTATGAGATACCCGGGTAAACAAACATTACCTGGGTATTCGGGTAAACAAAAATTACCCGGGTATCTGATGAATAGATAGCGGATCTTTATGCATTTATAGCAAAATTAAGTAGATGGAATTCAAAACTGTTGAACAATTTTTAAACTCGAAGATGTTAACACTTTATGTACCGAATGCCTATTAATAAGATTTTCAATAATTGTGTTGCACCAAAAGAAAGCATAGAAATTTTCTTTTACAGTCTTAAATGATGCTATTAGATGACGTTGTTGAGGGTGATTTGTTAGTTCACAATGAAAATTGCTGTTGTTATTGAAGGTTCCATTAAAACCTGTTTAGCCTTGTACCATAGATTTTTCAAAATTATGCAATAATCACCGGGTCGGTAATGTGTTAATACATATATGATTTCTCCTCTCTTCAAATCATTAAGGGAAGAAACAACATTCAATTTAGTTTCCATCCCTTGCAATCGATGCACACAATTTTTATTTTGCATAAAGATCCGCAGTCTACTTATGAGATACCCAGGTAAACAAAAATTACCCGAATACCAGGATATCTTATGAATAGACAACGAATTTTAATGCAAAATATCCGAGTACCCGGGTTTTTAAGGGATAAAATGAATTATTATTTAATTACTGCTTCCCATAATCGACGTAGAACATTTTTATTTTGCATAAAGATCCGCAGTCTACTCATAAGATCAGGGCCGTGTCGTGCTATGATACAGAGAGGCGACCGCATCAGGCGGCACAATAATTAAAAATCTTTACGCAAGATGATGCAAGAGGAGAATAAATTTAAAATAATCTTTTTCAATTACACTCTGGACATTACTCTTCATTCTCTGAATGAACGATTCACGCTTCTGGAAACCCATAGGAAAAATTTTCAGTTCTTAGATGACATTTTAAAACTCAAGGATATATAGATGACAAAACGCTAGAAAATTATTGTATCAGTCAATACTTTCGGTCTAATTAACGAATTTGCTAAAGTTAAAGTTAGAAGGGTAAGTTCAGAGGTTGATAGTTGACATCATTATTTTAAAGCAGTTCATATTTCCAAAATAAAAATAGGACACAAGGATAGTTTAAAGAAAAACCATTTAAGGGAAGGCATTTCGAAGACTTGCATCATGCTGAGAAAATCTACCACACGGCCCTGCATAAGATATCCGGATGAACAAAAATTACCCGAATACCCGGTATCTCATGAATAGTAGACAGCGGATCTTTATGCGAAATATCCGGGTACCCGGGTGCTCGGCTATCTCATGAGTAGACTGCGGATCTTTATGCATTTATCGAGAAATAAACTGGATGAAATATAAAACACTGAAAAGATTATTAAGGGATAAAATGAATTTTTATTTAACTACTGCTTCCCATTATCGACACAGAATATTTTAATTTTTACATAAAGATTCGCAGCCTACTTATCGGGTATCTCATGGGCACTCGAATACCCGGGTAAAGGTGCTATCATCATCATTATCACCGAGAATCTTCCAGTACGAGTAAGCCGACGGAAAGCATTTAATAATCGGGAAATGGAGCTGCGCGAGAACCCGAAAATGTCGGGATACCCGATGGTCGGGAAGAAGGCGTCGGTTCTCAAATATTTTCGGGAATCCCTAACATCCTCCGGAATCCCCAAAATTCTCAGGAATCCCGAAATTTTCCCCATCCGACATTTCCGGGTTTTCACACACTTTCGTTTCGTCAGAGACATCAGAGAAAGAAAAATGTATATGAAACGGGTTCTTATAATTATTTGATTCTTCCTTCATTTATTTGTCTTATTCTTTAATCAAAACAAATATAAGTTCCACAAATATAAATTACAACAGAGTTTGAGAGAGCTATATTTGATATAATTAGTAAACAAAATTGTTTAAAATAAGTGACAGTCGAAGAACTGTCCTTTGAAGTAAATTTCAAATAAAACATTTTAGGGAGTTGTTGGCAAGAAAATTGAAAAATAATTCGGAGTGCAAAAGGTTAACACTTTGCAATCGGAGCTATTTTAACCCTTTGCGGTCGTATTAAGTTTATACATAGGTGTCATGCTGGTCGGAATTAATTTTCGTTGAACGAACAGTAATACATAATATGCAAGATTATGAAGGAAAAACAAAATTTATTAATTCTTTTTTAAACTTTAGATATATATAACACAATAATATGTTTTAATTTTATGTAAAAATTATATTTTTCAGTTCTCCATCGTGTGGCTTTGGTGCCTGAGAGTAGACATACGACCGCAAAGGGTTAACTCGAAAATTAAGTATTTCTTCCGACCTAGAATAACTCCAGTCTATACGACTCTTTTCATTTTATGGATATTAAAATGATATAATACAATACCTCATACAATACTTAAATGTTTAGTAATTGGTTAGATACCAACATATTTAATAATGTGAACAATATTTTGAATAATATGTTATGGCAATTTTTAGTAAGGCTTCAGAGTCATCACTCGAGTGCTAAGGCTAAGGGTTAAATGCTTTCTGTCGGTTTACTCAATGTGTTTATAAATATTGACAGCACAGTAGTGAAACAAATGATGATAGCGAACATGTTAATTATAGGGTTTGTCGATTTTTAAAGACCGATTTATTTGGATGAATTTGTAAAGTTCAAAAACCGATTATTAAATTTGGAAACCGATTTTAAATATTGGGATTAATATGTGAAACTCATCTTTTAGTTTTTACTGCACTAAATCCTAGTTTCTGAAAAATTTAAAGTTTCTTAAAAAGTCAAAGTTTTAATTGAAAAACTTCTGTTTCGCAATTGTAAAACTCTAAATGTTTCTTGGAGGACGATACTATTCAAAACAAAATTTTACATAGTAACATTATAATTATTTGAACTCGTCTAATACAAGATCGACGAAGTACTATGTAAAAATAACAAGTATGTATTGATTGCATGTCCTAAACAATAAATTCATAATCTCACCTAATAGAAAAGATTTGGACACATTTGTAGGATATTTTGCAATTTATTTGCGAAGCTAAGAGATTACTAGATAAAGATTACACCATAAGATAGAGCACACAGTTCTTCCTATGACATAGATTTTGTCTTCGATTGGAAAAATATTTTGTCTGTTAACAATACCATGGTACATGTAATTGCAAAAAAGCAATTTAACGTGTGTATGTATATATCTGCTTATTGCTGTCACTATTTCTAAAGGCGAGGTTCAATAATGAATATAAATATCTATAGATAATAATAGTATTATTTATGGACACAACATTTAAAAATTTTCTGGCTCATTTACATGCTAAGTATTTCGTTATAATTACATATTTATATCATTGAGGTATAGTGAAACACCCACGTTTTCCTATAAAGTTACAGATTAAATTATTATACATATAGAAATAATCACAAATTTCCCTAATGTTACGTTTGCATATCTTGTGTTCACATACAAAGAAATTTTAAGCCTTATAGAAAGCACACAAGTTTTCTTACTTTAATATAACTGTGTGAGTATAATAAAGACTCCTTATTTTCTTATTATTATTATTAATATAATGTTTTATAATGTTTGAAGAGTTTTATTTTTTATTCTCTTGCAAATAAGGGTGCATATTACTTTATAGCAATGTACACCTTATAAATGTAAAAAATTGGTTAGCTAAGAATTGAATAAATTGATAAGTAATTATTTTTCACAGTCTTCACAGAATTCTCAATTCTGTCCGGCATTATTTATTTTTATTTTGACTTCTGAAACGACATACTTTCATTTTCTCTTCTATTTGACAAAGAAAAGTAAACGGTAGAATATATATACATATATTCTATTACATTATATATATTACATATACATATATACATATATGTAAACTAATAATCAGCTATATTATTTATATAATATATTAGAACACAAAAATATCTTTATTATTTCCACAGAAGAATATAGAATAAAAATGATTAATTTCATGAGTTACAATGGATCACAATTATTAAGAAATTTTTTAATATTTAAATTTTGTTCGGTCAATCTCGAAAAGTTTTTCGTACCAAATCAAATTCAAAAAATCATTTTTTAAACCACATTTGAAAGCAATACTATTCGAATTATCCAGAATTTGACATTTCCAAAATCGGAAGACATATTATATGCATCGACCTAGTCTACAATGCTGTCAATAATGGTCCAATCTTAAAATTGAAATAAACGTATTCTATTATACAAGGTAGGCCACAACTAACGATAACATCTGAAAAATTAGTGACACTTTGCTTTCGTTTATTGTAAAAAAAGAATATATAAATACAAGTGATAAGCGACCAAAAATGTCATTAATTTTTTAATGGTAATGCTATTCATGGCCCGCTGAGCGCGTGTACGTTGATATTTATTTATACACTTATTTCTGTTTAAAATAAATTATTGATACCCGTACGCAGGAACACTTTAAATCATATGCAACGAAACGAAAACTGACAAGTGCATAAGAACCATTGAGCTGTCAGTTTGTCAGGGAATGTAACATTATTATACTGTATATAAGTGTTTTACAATATTACATGGCACGGAACAACGACATAATAAAACTCGAATATTTACCATTTCTTTTGCGAGGGAAGCATGCTACCATGTTTCAATGGTTTAAAAATCGCGTTGTTCGCGCAGATTTTGCTTTTCTCGTAAATAGAATGGACAGCTACAGTCTGTCCCACAAAAGCGGTGGTATGTATAGAAATATTGATAAATCTGTATAAAATTTAATATGGACGAAAAGTACATCCAAAATATAAAAGCGCGTTCAAAAATGCAATCATAGTTTCATAATGTTTCGGCAAACTTACTAATTTTACCACGTTTTTATTAACTCGCTTTCTTGTCTGTCTGTCTGTCTGTCTGTCGGTTTGATTGTTTGTTTATGACCACGCCCCGTTGGAATTTTGCAGTTGATTTTTTTTTGTACGAAACAAGTAGTGACCTTTATATTTTGCGAATGAGTTCAATTGAAATTCTCAATTTTACCATCTACTTTCATTCTTTAACACTAACCGGTCACAATGACCGGTTCCAGATTTTTTATTTTACGATTATTGATATAATAAAAATAATTTCGTAAGAAATGATTGTATAGATATTTTTAGTGGAGCACATATTACAATAGAAGCTGCACAAAGTCTAAATAAAATCAATCTTGTTATTTTTATACAGGGTGTCCCAAAACGATAGCGACAGCCGGAAATGGGAGGTTCCTTGGGTCATTTGAAGCGACATTTTCCAAAGCAAAAATGGCGTCCGCGGCTTTGTTTAGGAGTTATTAACGAAAAACACGGACCAATCAGAGCGCGAGCTAGACGCCCGCGAGCTAGAAGCCAACGCTCGCCTGCCGGCTCGCCGCGCGGAACGTGCCAGCGGGCGTCTAGCTCGCGCTCTGATTGGTTCGTGTTTTTCGTTAATAACTCCTAAACAAAGCCGCGGACGCCATTTTTGCTTTGGAAAATGTCGCTTCAAATGACCCAAGGAACCTCATTTCCGGCTGTCGCCGGAAGAGTACCAGTTACTTTTAAAGCTCGATAGGTTTCGTGTTAACAAAATATACATTTGTTTCCAGTTTTATTAATCCAGCGTCAAAACGTATTGGTATTTTAAAAGCATTTTCGATCCACATTGAATTTTTTTCAAATTGCGTCAATTTTTATAATCACCACTATGCTTTGGAGGGATAGACTATACAAGTCTATAAGACTTGACCTGACGTCAAGGAACCAGACTTGTTACATAGGAAACGTTTGGGTTCGATTACAATTGTAATCTTTTTATGTAATTCGATACCTAGATAAGATAGAGTGTAAAAACTTCACTAAAAAGAACAACTAGACGTGACTATGCAACCAAGAGATCATCGTCACTATCCGTTTGACAATGTGTGGGATCAACATCCAGTAATAGCCGAGCTTCCTCCGTGGTGTCGACCTAAAATGTAGAATACATCAATTACCGAATGTTTAATATCATAATAGTAACTATAGTACTAAATATTATAATAGTTACACAAAATTAAAGATATTTTTTAACATCACTTATAGCCTTAATCAATAGAAAGAAATTTACTTATTTATAAAACTACTCTTTTATTTCAGACACTATTTCAATAAATTCATTTTCTGTCAATTTTATGCAGTTACGGTAAAAATGAATCGATGAAATTTAAGCCGACGAAAAAATTCAGAGAATTTAATAAAGTCATTTCTATTTTCCTCTATTTCTACTTTGAAGAAAATGTTTATTTTACATAAAGAATTCGCAGTCTATTCAATAATGAGAAACGATTATCCAAATGAATATATAGTTAACACTAAACCTATCACTGTCTGTTTTTATATTTTTCATTTCACAATTATCGAAATTTTGAAGTTGCTTACATGGAAACCGATTCGATAAACTTCTTTATTCAAGAACATATTGTTATGAAAGATTTAAAAAAAAAAATACAAATAGTTTTATCTTTTTTGTAAAATCGCTTTTAGTGCTCATTCAAGGTATGAGTATACATAAAATACATAATGATCATACTCTGCAGTATTGGACACGTCCACTGCTTCTTCTTGAAGGAAATGGATGCCAACAAATGCGCAGGCACATTCTCTTATCCGGATGTCGCAAATAAAACAGCACTGCCACCAGAGCGATAACACTCAACACGATGCCAGCCACTGTACCAGCTAAACAGAAAAATAACATGACATTTTACAGATTTATAATGTACCATTGCAACATTCCGGAAGTCCAACAAAGATATGATGGACCTCGAAAGCATATCGCTACTTTGGAAGAAAACCGGTAATCGCGCCGAATGTGGTGCAAGACGTGTTCGGGATGGGGAGTTATGAAGAAATGAGTTAATCACCACGATTAACTTTAATATTAACAAGAAAAATAAACACTTTATTTAATATGCAACTTAGTGGACTGTATAATATGAGACTTAGCACGATTTGAACTATTACAAGAGCAGACACTCTTGTCTGAAATTCCATAAGAACTGAAAGATCAGTGGCCGTAAGAGAAGTGCTAAGACTTCGGTATGTTTCGCTAATCGCTAATCTGCTAATTTAACGCGCGCTTGCCGAACACCGATATTTAAGCTCAGTTGTCAATGGGGTGTGACCTTTCTGGACCGATGGAAACAGATATTTGCTGGAAGGCAGTGACAATTTCGAAGGGTAGCCAGCGCCCACGCTGGTAGAAGACGCGGTGGAAAAATGATAGTGGAAGGGCGAGAGGGAAACTTTCGGCAAGCCGCGTTGACGGAAAAATAACGGGACTGAGGCCGCGCAGCGGAGGTGAAGCCCGTCCGGTGACGCGTGACAATGACCCAAGTGGTGGTTGAAACGGGCGAGACGGCAATTTCGGAGGTAAAAACCCGGGAGGTGCACGTGCAAAACATGTGTAATAAACCATTTCCCGAGTCCTAATCTAGCCCCTTTTAATTTCCCATCAGTTTTAATTCCATAAAATAATATGTTATACTTCTCAAACATGAATATTTTCTGTAAAATCCGTGTCAATGCCTCTGATCGGAAACTTTTTGCCACGGGTTATAGTTTGGAGAAAATCCCATTGAAAGATTTAACCAAAGTTCAACTGAATATCACTTATCTCCATAAAATCATATCAGCAATATCTTCTACTTTGTTTAAAGTACACACTTACAGCTAACTTTTGTATAGTTTTTTTTCTTCTAACCGAAATATTAACTAAGGGTTTAGACATATGACACTTTTCTTTAAAAAAAAAAGCTTCAATTTTAGCTAAAGGGCTTAGCTAACTAATTTTAGCGAATTACATTTGTGACATTCTTCTACATAAAAATATACCACTTTTTCATTTCGATTATGACATGAGCGAACAATCGCAATTTATTTAGTTATGCCGGTTTTCTTTCCAAGTAGCGATATAAGGTGTCAGTTTACTGAACATTATGCAAGTTGAACGTCACGTTATTATGGATTTTAATTTTTAATGCTCACCATGACCAGGGGAGAACATTTCACTGTCTTTGTGTGCATTCAACGAAGTAGGAAGATTTTGCATGCTCGATTTGCAAGCGCAAGTAACGCTCGTGTACCATTCGAACTCGGCATTGCACTGTGATTCCTGTAATAGAAAATAGAAAATTAAACGTCATGAAGCAACAAGCTTGCACATTTACATTACAAACATTTTAATGTCATTAATCCCCTGCCGTATTTTGACGACTTGTGATGAAGGTTCTTAACAAAGTCTAACAAATATGAAGGCTGCTCTTTTCCTTTCGTAACCAGAAATATTTGCTCAACTTTAAACATTTATAACTTTCGAACCATTGATCCTCTAGGATCGAAACTTGGATTTCTCACATCTTCTCGTACAAATCTTTTGGATAACATAGGAAAAAGGTAAAAATTTATAGAAGAACTTATAGAAGGCAAAAATTTCTGGCTACGCAAGCAAAAGTTTATCCAATATGAATGTTACACCTTTGTTTTTAGATGAAATAAAATTTGATTCGTTTATAATCAATATTTAAGCGTTAAAATATAAATAAAATATAGATTTTCTCTTCTCTTCTACGACATTTTTTGGGATAAAGACGTTCTTATCACTGTAACTATAAAAGGAAAGGTACGGCAAGTTAAAAGTTAATATCATTTTTATGCACCCTTTACACTAGACCTACCACCGCCGATGGTCTGTTCCAGATTTTTAATTTTACAACTATTGAAATAATGATTTCATAAGAAATTATTGTATAGATATCTTTAGTAGAGCATTTATTACAACAGGAGCCGCACAAAGTCTAAATAAAATTAATCTAGTCATTTTTATAAGGGAACATGTATCGGCTACTTTTAAGGCTCGGCAGGTTTAGTCCTATTTTTTCATGTCGTTCATTCATAACTAGACAGCGGATTTTATGCATTTATAACAAAACTGAGTAGGTGTAATTTAAAACAGTAAAAATATTAGAAGAATTTAAAGGACTATTATATTATTTCCAACCTGTTAAGCATATTAAAAAAGAAAACGAGATTTTATTTCACTCCAGTTTGTTGCAATTTAGGTAGAAAATTTTTATTTAGCATAAAGATCCGCTGTCTAGTTATGAAGTACACCAAAATTTATATATTTATTGTTATACCTGTTTCAGAAATATATTTTGAGTTGTGTCATTTTTCTTATGAATGAACGATATTTATATGACGTACAAATCTCTGATATTTTTTAAACGAGTGTCACCAATGAACTTATTAACCCAAAATTCTCGAAAAAATGACTTCTTCTTTCCTTGTAGCTTGCTAACCATTTGCGACAAATTCTCGGATTAAATTCACGCAACAAACATGTTTTTCTGTGCAATGCACACAGTTTCTGGTAATCTATAATTGTGTAAACATATTTGCGTACGATCTAAATATCGATCACTACAGCAACACGACTACATCACATGCATCGTGTCTTGCGTAATATCTTGGGCATACAATACTCTGTCTTGCAAGTTTTCGAACAGATCAATCACCACAGAGTTTCGAATCGATTCGATATTTATTCGAAATCAGAAATTCTTGAAACTCTTGAAAGTCTTGAAGTCTTGAAAATTTTAAAAGTCTTAATAAACATTATATGTACTTTTTATAATATTAGTACGTTCATACTGTTATTCATCCCAATGCTGACATGACGTAATCATTGTTTCGTGATAGATGTAACATATTTCAAGAGTTTCAATTCTTACAAACCTTCCAAAGTTTTAAGGCTCTCAAGATTTTCAAGACGATGAAGACTTTCAAGACGTCCAAGAGTTTCAAGAGTTCTAAGCTTCGAATTATGTTGCAAGTGACTCGAATTTTTTGTCGTGAACATTGAATCGAAGCGATTCGAAGTAATCCAGATCCTATCACTCGTCTTGTATTCGTAAAACTATCTTATCAACTTACAAAATGCAAGTACACACGTTTAATGTAAATGTACAAATAAAGTGACGACAGTTGTGAAATTGATTTTTTTCGCAAATCTGATGAAATTTTATTTAGAAATTCTATAGGATATAGAAGCCACACGAATCCACCATTAATTACAGTGAACCGGATTAATATTCGGACGCTCTAAAAAACGCGATAACTTTTTTAATATTGTACTATACGATTTGAACTTTTTTGGGAAGCTAGAGCAATTAGTTTACTACAGGATATGGAACGAAATTTTTTCAAAAATTGCAATTGATCGGAATTGTAGAAAAAATACTAAAAGTTGCATTTTACAACTTTATGTGGGCCTATATTGAAAATTTAAAAAATACGTTTTGTAGATCTGTGTGAATTATATGCACTGTGAAAGTTTCAGCGAAATCGGTTGATCGATTTGGATGAAATTTTCAGCATGTGTATAACTAACATAGATCTACAAAACATATATTTTAAATTTTCATTAAGGGCCCAAATAAAAAAGTTTTAAAAAATGCTTTTTTTATTTTTGCATGCAACTTTGTAAATTGTCATTTTTAGAAAATCTCTTTTGCAGATCATTTAGTAAACGAATGCTTCCAATTGATTATGAAAAAAATCAAGACGTTTGGTACAATTATAAAAAAGTTATTCTATTTTAGAAGGTGTACGAACACTTTGTACATCCACTGTATGTGAATCCTTATGTTTCGTGATCACTATCGAATGTCTTTCCTGTTTCGGTTTTTTCCCATTTCTTTTTTGCATTTTCTGATCCGTTTGATTTAACATTTCTGACTCCAGTAATCAACGTGAATCATAGAATTTTTTTTTACTATTTAAAGTTTAATAGCACTCGAGTGGTGACTTTGAGGCGCGAAATATTGTTTAGATTATTAAATATGTTGGTATCTAATCAATTACTAAACATTTGAGTTGTATGAGTTATTATATCAATTTCATACCCGTGAAATTTAAAAAATCGTAGAGGATGGAAATATTCTAAGTCGAACAAATATTTAATTTTCGAGTTAAAATAGCTCCGAGTGCACAGGGTTAAAATACTATTTTACCCAGCTCTGTGGATCGTTCGTGAATATTTCTTTGACAAGTTATGTTCACATATTATCTGAATTAGGTACCAGGAGATTTACAGAAAATAATGATTCGTATCCAAGGTGCTCTTCTCGTGCTTTATCAGTAGGCTGCGGATTTTATGCATTTATGACGAAAATGTGTAAGAGTAATTTAAAATAGCAAATATATTGGTAAAATTTACTGATACAGTGACTCCCACTAATATTCGGACACTCTTAAAAAGACTTTTTTAATATTGAATTATACGATTTGAACTTTTTTGGGAAGCCAGAGTAATTAGTTTGCTACAGGATGTGAAAAGAAATTTTTTCAAAAATTGCAATTATTCGGAATTGTAGAAAAAATACTAAAAATTGCATTTTATAACTTTTTTTATGTGAGCCTATATTGAAAATTTAAAAAATACGGTTTGTAGATCTGTGTGAACTATATGCACTGTGGAAGTTTCATCAAAATCGGTTGATGCGGGTAAAAACGACAAGATTTATTGCAATTATAAGCCGAAAATCATGAAAATCTGCAATTTTTACCATCTTTAAACGTTTGTAGCTCCTTGCAACGTCGACCGATTCTGACGAAATTTTCAGAATATGTTTAATCGACACAGATCTACAAAACGTATTTCTAAAATTTTCAATATAGGCCCACATACAAAAGTTGTAAAATGCAACTTCTAGTATTTTTTCTACAATTCCGATTAATTGCAATTTTTGAAAAATTTTCTTTTCACATCCTGTAGTAATTGCTCTAGCTTCCCAAGAAAGTTCAAATCGTATAATGCAATATTAAAAAAGTTATCGTCTTTTTTAGAGCGTCCGAATATTCATCCGGTAGCTGCCCTTATCTTATCCGAGTCCGCTAAACACCGCAAACTTTTCTTCTAGGACGTTCAGGGGGAGTGGGTAATGGTAAAGCAATTATGCCATACTCAGCAGATTAAACCTATGCGCAAATGACCGTATTACGTTCATTAGAGGATTTTTCGGAGATTTTCCATTATGATAACGGAAACAATCATCAGACAAATATGAATAACATCGGTAATGCAAACTTTAACGCTTGTTAATGCCTCGCTTGTTTGTGATTATCTTCCGGCGCTAATCTACATTCCGATCATTCGTAATTACATGATATACGACATGACCGACACGATCCGTACACTGCATACGAGATGATAACCTTTTTATCAATAATCAAGACAGATATTACTAAAATGTACAGTTAGAAGCATAACTAATCACACACACTTTAAATCGGAATAACTTTTTTATGAATGGACCAAACGACTTCAATTTATCTGTAAGGCTAGAAGAATTAATTTAGTAAATGACGACTAAAAAATATGTTGAAAAAATGCATTTGGTCGGAATTGTGAGAAACAATAGTAAAAATTGGTTTTTTCAACTTTTTTAGCTTGGCCAATAACGAAAATTTAAATGTTGGTCAACTCGTGTAAATTATATACGCTCATAAAATTTCATTGAAATTGGTTAATTGGTTTACGAGTTATAAACGATCAAAATTAGAAAAAAATCCGAAAATCTTGAAAAATTGCAATTTTTAGATCTTAGTTTACATCTCAGTTTCCAGTCTCTTTATTGTGGCTGGAAGAGTTTGTAAATGTACTTTTATAAACGACAAATTTTGTGCAACTTGTGTCTGTTGCAACACATTCTGAGCTGTTGCAATTGCAACTATATCATCTTCATCAAAATCTTAAACTATCTATTTACAGAAACAAAATGAAGATTGTGAATTAATGATTTTACTGTTTTCGGATGTTAAAAAGAAAGAATAGTCGAACCTCTTTAAATTTATCAAAATTTTCAGCATAATAATCACACATGATAGAAAACATATGCAATATGCAAAATAATATTTGCATATCGAAACATGTATTTACATAAACATCCGCAGTCTAATGATTATATTATATGAATGGAAATAAATTTTCAAGTATAAAAAATTTATTTTGGAATATAATGTACATTTTAAGGGAAATAAATTTTCAAAAATAGAAAATTTATTTTAACGAATCCATGTTAAACTAAAGACTGTATATACATCGTATACAAACAGCGCTGCCAAAAGCTGTTCGGAAAATAGAATGTTCGGATAATGGGAGTTCGGATACGGAAGGCTCTGCTGTACCTCAATCTTAAAGTTTCACTGAACTATTGTGCAGAAGCAATTAGGGAAATACGTCGATTTGAAATTTTATGACAGTCTTAAGTTGTGCGATTAATTGCCCAGCATTCGCACATGCGGGGAAGAAGTGCCTAAATTTTACCATTAGAGGAATTTCCAGGCGATGAAAGTCATTACGCTAAGATTGCTTTATGGCACAGGCCATGGCTCAATGGTCCGGGCGGCCGATCTAACAGTTCATTAAGATTTTAGCACTATTTGGTAGTTTAACCTTCGCAAGTGGGGTCTCGGAGACCCCAGCTTCAGATTTTTGAAAAGAATTTCTATATATGAATAAAATTAAATCTGCTTGTTTACTTCTTATCCTGTGTTATTCTTTATCCCAAATTGATTAAAAACGAGGCTATTTATGAAATTCATTTGTCGAGGTCTAAGAGACCCCACCTTATTGTTTATGTGTTATTAGACCTTACCTTGCGAGGGTTAAGAATATAACAATATAAAAGAAATTTTTTGTATTGAAATTTGTAGGTCGCTAAATGTTGATCAACTTTTGTTTAAAACACGTCTTTTTGTTTCATAATCGGAACTGCTTGAAAAATCATGTTTAGTGTTAAATAAATTATTCTGATATTTTTGAACGCGAGTGGGACTTTATTAATATTCATACGACATGTGACCAACGTCGGTTTCGTTGTAAGAGCGAGATGAAGCTTGCGCGCGATCAAGTGTGAATAATGTCGCAGTTGAAAGTTGTTCTTTGTGTTCGCGAAGAAGCAAAGGGAATTAAACTTTTGTGCGGAGGCACGTGGCAAACGCCGGTGAAAAGAACGGAAACGGAAATAGAAATGCAGCACCGTCGCACACACATCTGCTTACCCTTATGAAATCATCTTACAAGATTTTTCGAGGGTCGTGGCATTCTAAATGAGGATACTTTCCACGACAAAGCACTGCGCTGGGAGAAAAAAACCGACGGCACGCCGTGCACGGAAGTATATTATTCTAGGCCATGTGGCGACCAGAACTTTTCAAGATGGAGACTGTCTCGTCACATCTGGGTACTTGAACGTCTACCTCCGAATCGCTTTTTCGTTTTCCACCGGAAGGGAAATGGGAGAAAACCTTCCCCCCCGCCCTCCGGAACAAACGCTTGTTCAATGTCAGTCTCATAATGGCACACATTTTAACACTAACCGTACCACGATCGGTTTCACATTTTTTATTTTTTAATTATTGAAATTGTAAAGATTCCATCAGAAATTATTCAATAAATTTATTTAATCATCTACTATTATAAAAATGGTGAAACATCTTTTAGTCTTGTCATTTTTATAAAACAATGTGTGTCCAACACATTTTGTAGCCGATAAGGTCAGTGTTAAATATGTACAGTGAACCACGAAAGTATTTGAACGCACTTTAAAACAGTATAACTTTTCTATAATAGTACCAAACGACCTGACATTCTGTACGCAATTAGAAGCATTGGTTTACTAAATGATCTGCAAAAAGATTTTCCAGAAATTACAATTTACAAGGTTGCATGCAAAAATAAAAAAGGCATTTTTTAAAACTTTTTTATTTGGGCCATTAATGAAAATTTAGAGATCTATTGTAGAGATTGAGAATTGTAGAGATCTATGTTAGTTATACACATGCTGAAAATTTCAACAAAATCGATTAACATACCCAAGAGCAACAAGGGGTTAAATGATGTGGAAATCATAGTTTTTCGCAGAGTTGTGCAGAATTACAATTGAATTACTCCAGGAATTATAATTACAAAGTAATTGAATTACATTGTAATTCAATCATATTGTAATTCATGATTCAGATCTTCATTCAATTAAATTACAGTGTAATTCATAATTGCAATTGCAGTACAATTACAAAATACTTTTTAATTATATTACATTAATTACGAATTACGAGGACGAGGAATAGAAAATACGCCGCATAGACAGCAAACAAGTACATGAATGAAAAATATATCGCACTTCTTCAAAGTTCTGGGCTATAATTATATATATATATATTGTATTTCAATTACACATCTGATTAAAATAATTAGTAATTGAATTAATTGAAAGGTTTCAATTATGTAATTCAGTTACGATGTAGTTGAATTATTATATAATTGAAATACAATGTAATTCAATTGCGTAATTCAATTACAATATGTCAGAATTAGCACAACTCCGGCTTTCCGCGACTTTTGGTCAGTTTCTGCTTAAAATCCACAGATTCTTACAGCTTTCGATGCGTGTCGTTTTTTTCTGCATCAACCAATTTCGATGAAATTTTCAGCATGTGTATAACTAACGTACATCTACAATACGTATATTTTAAATTTTCATTACGGGCTCTAATAAAAAGATTATAAAGTAAATGGTGCCTCTTTTACTTTCTCATGTAATTCTTAGCAATTGCAATTTTTTCAAAATCTTTTTTTCATGTCATTTGTTAAATCAACTCTTCTAATTGCTCAGAAAAGTCAGGTCGTTTAGTCCGATCATAAAAAAGTTATACTGTTTTAAAGTGCGTTCAAATACTTTCGTGGTTCACTGTAGGTATTTGAAATAGTAAAGTGAATAATCCTATTTATTTGAAAGTATGCGTACAACTTGAAAAATAAAATATTTTATTTGATGCAGTAATTTTTGAAAATAGCATTTTCCTTTAAGAATATTGAAAATATTTGTACTTTGTCTTTATTTCCAATTTCAATTTTAAGTATTATGTAAAATACTAATTAGTATTTGAAATATTTGTTTCGTCAAATAATGCCCACCTCTGCGTTCAATGTTCCTGCCATAGATGAATTAATTTAATTTACTAGACGATGTGTAACGAAAATTACGTTTAGCCTGAATCACGGAAAGAGTAGTAAAAGCAGGTTCCCACAACTTTTATATTTGGGCTTGTAACGAAAGTCTAAAAAATGTATTTGGTAAATTCCCATTACTATTGAAACTATTTCTAACTGATAGCATTTACCAGTTTATAGCAAATTACTACTAGTATAGGACATACTAGTATACAACATAGGGATAGGATATATAGATACATACATAGGATATACAACTAGTATAGGATTGCACCATATCGTCACATGTACGAATATTATCAGACACAATCGTGACGATCAAATATTCTAATCGAGCTATCTATCAATCTCGATTGAAATGATATTAAAGTCGACACTTTGATGGATCGCGTAAAAAATATATCTTATAAGATTCTCTCAATGAACGAGAAAGAAAATAGCACAACTAGTGGCAAAGATTCGCGCAGAATTGGCAAGTCATTTACATTACTTTACAAAACTTATACAGTAGGACCTCGATTAACCGGATTAATCGGGAGACAAACAGCCTGGATAAATTAAGGCCCGATGGATAATCGTGACCCGAGGGACATAATTAAAATATACACTATATTCCAAAATAAATTTTTTATTTTTGAAAATTTATTTCCATATATTCATAAAATTTATTATAGTATAATCATATTTATAGACGCATATTTGTTTATTATCGGGATCCGGTTAATCGTGGTCCTCCTGTATTTCGTAATTGATAAATAGACTGCGAATCTTTCTGCAAAATAAAAATTACTTACCCGAATTGCAACAAACTGGAGTGAAGTAGAAATTTATTTTCTTCCCAATTATATTTAGTAGGTTGAAGATGATATACAGTGACTCCCACTAATATTCGGACACTTTTCAAAAGACGATAACCTTTTTAATATTGTACTATACGATTTGAAATTTTTTTGGGAAGCTAAGGCAATTAGTTTGCTACAGGATGTGAAAAAAAATTTTTGCAAAAATTGCAATTGATCGGAATTGTAGAAAAAATACTAAAAGTTGCATTTTTCAACTTTTTTATGTGGGCCTTTTTTATGTTAATATCGTTAATCGATTTGGATGAAATTTTCAGTATGTGTACAACTAACATAGATCTACGAAACATATATTGGGTCGTTCGGAAAGTCATTTCGTTTTCTTAAGGGAAAATGAAAGCCAATTTTTTACCATTTAGAATAAGTTTTATGACATTTTATTCTATGATCTCTTGCGATTTTTCAGGCAACTTAAAGATCCCATGCTCGTAAAATTTGTTTTTTAGTAGCAAAATATTGAGCTGTATGACTTTTCACGACTTTATTTGAAATGAAATTTGCACTGCATAAGAAAATGTTGAAAAAAGCAAAGAAAAATAGTAATCGATGGTACATTCTCTCCTTAAACAGAGCACAACTTTTTCTTTCGTGCACTGCATTTTTATCCTCGTGGTAATAAAAAAGCAAAAGGTGATGGAAATGCGTACTTTGATTTTGCATATTTGATGCGATGATAAAAACATACTTGTAACATTAGAAACCCCTGCAAGGTAGAAAATTACGTTTGGAATGTCAGCTGTCAATATACCACGATTTTGCGATTTAAAATAAGGTTAGTAATAACTAAACTGCGGATCTTTATGCATTTATGGCTTACGACAATTTTCAAAAAATGTTAGAATATAAAATTTGATAGAATTTAGTGAGATTTTTGTTTTGGATGTACAGAGGCTGTACCCATTAAAAATAGAATTTTATTTCTTGCCACTTTCTTAAAATTTGTGCATAACAATTGAAAATTGCATAAACATCCGCAGTCTAGTAATAACAAATGGAACCACTTCTACACGAAAAACAAAATTACTTTCCGAACAACCCAATATTTTAAATTTTCATTAAGGGCCCAAATAAAAAAGTATTAAAATTTTTTATTTTTGCATGTAACCTTGTAAATTATAATTTTTGGAAAATCTTTTTTGCACATCATCTCGTAAACCAATGCTTCTAATTGATTATAAAAAATCAGGTCGTTTGGCACAATTATAAAGAAGTTATTCTGTTTTAAAGGGTATACGAACACTTTGTACACCCACTCTGTAAGTCCTCTTCCTGAGGATGTAGGAAAAACCTTGGGTTAAATAAATATTTACGGGGAAAACTTATGGTACTAGAAAGGGACATGTTCCGGCGGAAAGCTTTAAAAGCCCTTTCGAGAGAGTGGGCTTCTGGTTGTCTGTTGAACATGAACCTGCCGTTCTTCAGAAGATTATGCTATCTTGTTACAGTTATTTCTAACGGGGCGAAACCAGAAAAGTAAATCTCCCCTTTTTTTATAGAAGACACCCTACTCGACTTAGCCTTTCAAATGTGTTTTATGCTGCACCGAAAAATTAACTTTTGGTTGAAGATTAGCTGGTATCCAACCTAATTTAGAAAATGATCCGTTTGCAATAGATTTTGTGTTTCCAAAAATGAACTCTCCATTAACCTTCTCTAATGTTAACCGTGTGCAGGGGTATAATTGGACTCTATATATTTTTGAAATTTTTGTGAAATTTTATTGATTTTTAACCCTCGCGAGGTAAGGTCTAATAACACATAAATGGTAAGGTGGGGTCTCCTAGACCTCAACAAATGAATTTCATGAATAGCCTCGTTTTTAATCAATTTGGGATAAAGAATAACACAGGATAAAAAGTAAACAAACAGATTTAATTATATTCATATAAACATTCGTTTCAAAAATCTGAAGCAGGTGTCTCCGAGACCCCACATTACCTTGCGAAGCTTAAAAGATAAGTATACAATACTTAAAAATTTTAAATATATCACAGATAGCACTTCTAGAAAATCTTTAGAAATTTTCCATTCGTCAACTTTCTATTTTCAGTTTTATCAGCCAGAGTTAGGCATTAATCGATTAAAATTTTAACCAAGATTGATTGATTAATGTGTACGATTAAAAACGGTGATTAAGAAAAGAAATCATCGAAAAATCCGAGACCGATTTAATCAATTGCTGAAGTTAATCGCCACACGGTCTATTCATAAATTGTAATAAGTAGGCAATAGAGATCGTATTATAGATCAAATGACAATATACCTAAACTGAGTTTACATTTTTTTCGGTATGCATACAGTTTTGATTCCGTATTTCATTTCGAAATTTCAGCAGTTAATCATTAATCAATTGACTGAACCGATTGACGATTACAATTGAAAAGAATGTACCTAACGATGACCGACGGGTATCAGCGCGTTGACCCACCTGAACGACTCGTCGTTAGTTTTCCCGACTTTTCCCGCACCAATCAGAAAAGAGAATTACTTTCATTGGTCCGCGCTCAGGACACCGAAGTTGTAATTAAGACTCTCCGAAAAAAAAAAAATAAAGCAGCAACCGCAGCCAAAACCCACTTCATCAAAATCCAAAGACTACAAAACAAATTCCTGAGAATAATACTAGACGCAGACAGAGAATCCCCCACAGACGAAATCCATGCAGCCCTAAAAATACCTACTATCCCTAATTTCATCATATCCTAAATTCATCATATCCCCAAATTATTCACTCATGACCACACAAACCCTCTGATAGCTTCAACAGGAAATTGCGACGCAAACAAAATTCCCACCAAAATCAGAAGAAACAGTTACTAGGGATGTGACCAAGTACCTCGCAAACAAATTCGAACCTTAATTGAAAAACAGAAATAGTACTCCTAAGTATACTCGAACCTATGTCAGACAGTTTCAAACCTTTTACAAGTACTTTGGTAAACGGAAATAATACTTGCAAGTATATTCGAATCTTGGTCGAACAGATTCGAAACTTTTATGAATATCGTACCGGAACCTGCAGTTCTGATTTCCAAGATTCGAGTACTACTTGTGAAAGTTTCGATTACTTTCAACATCGAAGTACTTATAAGTATATTTTCGAAACTTGTAAGTACTCATTCCGAGGTTCGATAACTACTTGTATACAAYGAATACTTTTCAAGTATAATCATTGAAACTTTTATTGCTTTTAAGTAGTAATCGAAACCCATGAAATGAAACTTGGTTATTGAACTTGACTCGGATTCGTGAGTACATATTGAACTTGATCCCATCCCTAACAGTTACACCCCAAAAATGCCCCTTAACAACCTCCCAAAGCCCCAAAAAACAAACACTCAAGCATATAGGTTTTTGAAACTTTCCCCTATAAAACACTCATGAAGGTTATCCCAATCTCAAAAACACCTCTCATAACGCTACTAATTCTTCACCTTTCAAGCCTTAATACAGGTTAAAAGGATATCTTTCCCCAGGTACTGTAGAACCACCACTCAAGTGAAACTTGGAAAAAAAGAAAAAACAAATAAAGCAGCAATATTCTGACAACTGTCCAGCAATATACGTCGTCATACTTCTTTCTGACCCTACTAGATCCCGAATCTACGTAACAAACTGAATCGGTGAAATCTCAATGAAATACCAGCGGGACTCCCCCTCCGGAAAAACCAAACGTGCGTTTGACTTGGGCCGGTCGTAGAGGCGCTGCGTTCGCTCATTGGACCGATGGTCACGTGGTCGCTTGAAAAGCACGGAGAGAGGACTGGTAAAGGACCGAGTGCGGCAGGCGCCATCAGTTCGTGTCAGACCGTGAGTGTGTCGTATTGTCGATGAATCTCAATCCGGCTAACAAGTTGTAAGTTGCACGATTCAAATTCTTGCCCGTTTCCTTTTCGCGAAACGTATTCCCGCGGTTCCTAATCGGTCTCGAATAAACGGGGTGGCATAAGAAACGCGTCAGTGAAACAATGCACGGTCTTTAAATTTAAATGATACGCAACTTCGTCGTCGAACAAAAGCAAAACATAGGAGTGTGACGACACAGATGAACAGCTTATACGTGATTGGTCTGCGTTAAACCTTGGTGAGTGAAATCCATCGGTTTCAAGGATCCGTTAATTAT
The DNA here is from genome assembly GCA_028455795.1 of Lasioglossum marginatum. Taxonomy (NCBI): domain Eukaryota; kingdom Metazoa; phylum Arthropoda; class Insecta; order Hymenoptera; family Halictidae; genus Lasioglossum; species Lasioglossum marginatum. The sequence goes on along the minus strand of CM052253.1, from coordinate 2,795,199 downwards.
ATTTCTTCGCTTGTGTTTGACGAAAGGACGCGTGTCCTGGTTGACGAAATCGATCGCAACACGAGCATAATCGAACGTGTCCAAGATAATTGTTTGCGTAAACAGCAAGAGTATGCGAACGATTGTCGCGCGAAATTATTCTGCGTTTTTTCGAACCATGTTCATCGACAACGAGAAAGTGAAAGATACGCGGACAGATAATTGATCAATGTTTAACCCGTTACTAGCTACAATTCGGTGGAGGCGAATTCGGCTGTTTTCTCATTTAGTATGTGCTGTCTTCGTGCATATGAAGATATTGTGAGAGGAAATATATTAAAAGTATTCATACTTACCAAAATAAAGCACGTCCCATTTTTGGGACATTGGCTTGGAATGAGAAATTTCGGAGAAATTGAACATGTAATAAAAATGAAGCTTTTTTCGGGAAAATGACGCATTGTTTCACACAATAACTATTTACAATATTAGATAAACTCATTTTGTGTGGAACGGTTCGAAACAAATGTCGTGCAGTGGTACTCGCATTTGCTACAAATCGTCTTGTTTTTTTTACTATTTGAATCACGTTTTCTAACCTAACTCTTAGCAAGCCAGCGCCCAGTGGCGGCATGCACCGTTTATTTAGACCAAATTCAAATAGTAGCACTACTTGTAACACGGGTTTACGCATCTCCAATATTTTTTATGTTACTTTAAAATCGCGTCTCGTAAATGGGACAATGGCTAGTAATGGTTAAATCGATTTTGAGGTTACGTGTAGGAGAGACGGCTATATAACTAAATACCATTTGTATTTCCCAGAAGGACGTGTTTGTAATGCGCTTTCCGGGAAACATTTAACCTCCGGTTTACATGCTTTATCGCGACAGCCTCGCACGTTTCACTGCGATCGAAATTTGCGCGGTAAGTTCGTAAACGGCTAGAAGTTCGTTCGTTCGGTTGGTCGTACGCCTTATCGCGGCCTGTTTTTCTTTGGCAGATGGTAAACATTACGCAAAAACGAATGTTTCGGCGCGCGATACGTTTGTATCGTGCCAATAAATCATGCGAGATAACGTATCGTAATAATATAGTTTTCACAGTCTACGAGAGATTTTACTTGCTGCTGCAGAATAAATCGGTATTTATTTGTTTTTGTTTTCTGAACACTTCGTTCACCTTAGAAACTAAAATGAATGTTATTTCTTCCCGTAACGATTTTGACACTTTTCAAAAAATATATTCAATAAATTCCCATGGAACTAACTTTACAATTTAAATAATTGTCGAATAAAGAATCTAGAATGGGTTATTTGACCCCTCGTGATATCTTCAATTTTTTAAATTTTTCAACAATTTTGAATTTTTTCTGCCTAATTTTGCTATAAATGCATAAAGATCCGCAGTCCAGAGTTGTGCAGAATTGCAATTGAATTACTCCAGGAATTATAATTAATATAATAAAATAGTAGTTCAATCATATTGTAATTTATAATTCAGATCTTCATTCAACTAAATTACAATGTATTCGTAATTGCAATTGGAGTACAATTATAAAATACTTTGTAATTAAATTACATTAATTAACTGAACGAGGACAAGGAATATAGAAACTACGTCGCATAGACAGCAAACAAGTATATGAAAGAAAAACATAGAAATATATCGCACTTCTTCAAAGTTCTGGGCTGTAATTTGGAGAGCTGTATTTCAATTACACATCTAATTAAAATAATTAGTAATTGAATTAATTGAAAGGTTTGAATTATGTAATTCAGTTACGACGTAGTTGAATTAGTATATAATTGAAATACAATGTAATTCAATTGTGTAATTGAAATACAATGTAATTCAATTGTGTAATTGAAATACAATGTAATTCAATTGTGTAATTGAATTTACTGTCGCAGTCTAGTAATGACAATAAAATTAGTAAAATGACTTTTTAGGTTAATTGCCGAAAGTATCGTATTATATTATACAGTTACTCGTAAAATTGAGCGTACACAAGCTATAAAAGTCTAATTTGTTTAATAAACAAAAAAGAAATTATTTTTCGCGTATTAAATGTTTGTACACAGTGTGAATAAGATTGAATAAATCATGCGAGATAACGTATCGTAATAACATAGTTTTCCTGCGTACGTAATTCACGGTCTACGAGAGATTTTACTTGCTGCTGCAGAATAAATCGGTATTTATTTGTTTTTGTTTTTTGAACACTTGGTTCACTTTAGAAACTAAATTGAATGTTATTTCTAGACTGCGGATTTTATGCATTTATGACAAAATTCGGTGGATGTAATTTATAACAGTAAAAACATTAAGACAATTTAACAACGCCCGTATGTTATTCTCGATTTATTAAAATTGTTGAAAATAGAAAGAAAGTTTTATATGGTCTTGCAATTGATGAAGACAATTTTTATTTTGCATAAAAATCAGTTTAGTTATTTCTTCCCGTAATGATTTCAATAGAGGAGAAATCATGTATTGGCATCTTCAATTTTTAAAAGTTTTCAACAATTTTGGATTTCGTCTACTTAATTTTGCTATAAATGCATAAAGATCCGCAGTCTAGTAATGACGATAAAATTAGTAAAATGTAAATTCTCTGTGGATACATATTATTTCAAAAAATGGATAAAAATTTGGATAGGCACGTTCTTGTTATTTTTATAAAATATGTAATATACATAATCGTGTTTAGTGCTTCGTAAACCTAGACATACGTAACTTTATAAAGAAGAAAAACAATGCAACGATATAGTCACTTGTTTCTTTACGAATTTGTAATAAAATTAGTAAAATGACTTTTTAGATTAATTGTTGAAAGTAATATGTTATTCCAGTCCACCCCTATTATAATGGTAGAGAGTGATTTTTATTGAAAACTAAAAAAATTTTAGTAACTAATTCGAGTACGCACTATCGAATGGTGGTAGTAGTTGCAATTTCCGGTGCTACCCAATGGAGGCATTTTTGAGAAAAAAAAAATTGAAACTATATTGTATAATAATAATAATAAATAGAAAAGAAAAGAAAGAAAATATATTGTATGATATATATAAAATAAATTGGAAATTGCAACTACCACCATTCGATAGAGCGTACTCGAATTAGTTATTAATTTTTTTAGTTTTCAATAAAAATCACTCTCAATCATTTTAATAGGAGTGGACTAGGACACCCTGTATATTAAGCGGTGACAGCAAATTTAGTTTGCCAATGGGGTTGTCTTCATTTTAACATTAAAATAAATATGAATTTGTACAACATATATAATTTGTATAACAACTCGGCAACGATAACAAATTGGTTATCGAAAGTAGTAATGTGTTTCAGCCATCTTCGATTTCTACAAGTAGGGGTAGGGATAAATACGTTAGTCACAGATTTTTTCTACAAATTACGGCCTTACTGCGAATTTCGCGAACTGAACATTTTTTATTTACGCTTCGAGTGTTTGCCTCTCCTGCATGGTTAGATAACACTTCTACAGTTTCTATGTTTTGAGCATTATCTCTTGATACGAATTTATAGTATCCGGGGAACTCTACGCTGAATAACGTGTTTATATCACGTACGTGTTTTACCCACTTCATTGCAAAAAATGGCGAATACGTTATGATTATGAATCGCAGAAGAAACAACTCCGATATTACTGGGAAATTGAGGATGAGCGTAAAGAAATTACTTGTCCTTATCATTCATATTTAGTTTGTTTTTTCGCACAGATTGTGTTATTTTCGTAATTATAGAATGTTCAATTCTCGTCTACGTTTCTTCGTAAATAATCCACCATTGGAATGCACGAATTTTAGCAATTCAAAACATAATTAATAGACAGCGGATTTTATGCATTTATGGCAAAAATAAATAATAAAATAAAATTAATTCATTGGAAATATTAGAAAAAACTTTTTATTTTTTAGATAATACTTCTATATTATTTTCAACTCATTGAATATATTAAGAATGAAAAGAAATTTCTGTTTCGCTCCAGTTCGTTGCAATTCAGCTGGAAAATTTTTATTTCGCATAATTAATACAATGTCTAATAATTAATACAATAAATAGACTGCAGGAATAAAATAAAAATTGATTTCATCCCTTAATGACTTCATTCCATTAAAAACAACATTGCAATGTTCTTAAAGTTTTCTAATCCTTCACTGTTTTATATTTCACTCAGCCAATTTCTTCATAAATGCATAAAAATCCGCAGTCTAATAATAAATACATCTGAGCAAAACGCTTTAACATTATAGTTACGAGACGAAGGTTAGGCAGGTTATGCTTGACCGAGGATTGTTTTTGGTTTTTACGGTATTTATCGTCGACTAGCCGATGTCTGTTTCATCACGGGGTCGCCACATTTTACACTGACTTTATATATTTATTTTGATTAAAGTACGTTTTACGGATATTTGGTTCAAAAATAAAATAATAAATATATTAAGATGTGTTGATACACACACATGTGGAAGCGCATGTTTTGCTACACGTATATCCGCGTATTAATTCGTTGCCGTATTTTAACGAGTCAGATTCGTCATGAAGATTTTTAACAAAGTTTAACAAATATGAATGTTACGCCGTTCTTTTCAAATGAAATAAAATTTGATTCGTTTGTAATCAATAAACAATGTGGATGTGTTTATGCAATTTTCAATTTTTGTAGGCAAATTTTAAGAAAGTAAAATTAAATAAAATGTCTTCAGTGGTCTTAGACTTTTTAGATCTGGAGTAAATAAAAATCGTACCAAATTCTATCGAACTTTACATTCCTTTCTTTTTAAATGAAATAAAATTTGATTCATTTGTAATCAATAGACAATGTGGATTTTTATGCAATTTTCAATTTTTGTAGGCAAATTTTAAGAAAATAGAATTAAATAAAATGTTATTTTCAGTGGTCGTAGACTTTTTAGATCTGGAGTAAATAAAAATCGTACCAAATTCTATCGAACTTTACATTCCTTTCTTTTTAAATGAAATAAAATTTGATTCATTTGTAATCAATAGACAATGTGGATTTTTATGCAATTTTCAATTTTTGTAGGCAAATTTTAAGAAAGTAGAATTAAATAAAATGTTATTTTCAGTGGTCGTAGACTTTTTAGATCTGGACTAAATAAAAATCGTACCAAATTCTATCAAACTTTACATTCCTTTTTTTTTAAATGAAATAAAATTTGATTCGTTTGTAATCAATAGACAATGTGAATGTTTATGCAATTTTTAATTTTTGTAGGCAAATTTTAAGAAAGTGAAATTAAATAAAATCTTATTTTCAGTGGTCTTAGACTTTTTAGATCTGGCATAAATAAAAATCGTACCAAATTCTATCGAACTTTACATTCATCTGGAATAAATAAAAATCGTACCAAATTCTCTCAAACTTTACATTCCAGCATTTTTTGAATCTTCTCAGATGCCATAAATGCATAAAGATCCACAGTCTAGTAATCAAGATTTAACGATAATTATATTTTAATTATTGAAATTATAAAGATGCTACCATTAGAAAGTATTCAATAAATTTCTTTATTCGAGCACGTGTTATTATAAAAATTGTGAAAAATCTAAATAAATTCAGTCTTGTAATTTTTGTACGGTTGGTGTTAAGCATTAAAATAATTTTCTTTTCCATTCTACGATATTTTTGGGGATAAAGAAATTTTAATCACTGTAATTGTAAAGAAAATGGTACGGCAAGGAGATAAGAAGTAGTACACGGATCAAAACACAAGTATATTAACTATACGTGTATATCTCTACGCTTAACGCGCGCGCGCGCGCAGGTGCAAAACTAGGACCTCTAATTTGAATATTTACTTTACAAGGAAAACAGGATGCAAATAATTTTTAATGTTCTTTTCGTGACCTCCTCTCAACCTACCGCGACATCCGTTCTCGCAATAACACTTTTTCGAGGATGTTGCCAATCAGCAAGAGGTTTCATGACAGCGCGTGTAAAAGAGAATGTCGAAACGTCCTTGGTTTCTCTGAATCGACATTGTCTCCTCGTACCTGTACAAGTTGGGTTCAGCGCAAACGTACTTGTAGCACGTGCAATTAGCGTTACAATTAGCCGGTTAGAATAATAACAAATTTATCGTTTCCAAAAATTGTATAATACAACACGTGTCAAAATAATCTATTTATGTCGTAGTAACCAATTGTTCACTGATTATGCAATCAACTAAATGAATATTATGTTTTTATAACAAACAACTATCAATAATAACGTTTTTAATATCGGATTATACCGACTTAGATTTTTTTGAGAAGTTGGAACAATTAATTTACTGCATAAGGTGAAAAAGAAATTTTGAAAAAATTCCAGTTGGTTAGAATTACAGAGAAATTACTAGCAGTTGTTGTTTACAACTTTTTTATGTGGGCCTGTATGGGAAATTTAGAAAATACATTTTGTAGATCTATGTCAATTATCTTAGATTGTTCCGAAAGTTTCTTTCGGAATGTATAATACAACAGGTATCAAAATAATTTATTTATGTTGTAGTAACCAATTGTTCACTGATTATGCAATCGACTAAATGAATATTGTGTTTTTATAACAAACATTTATAGATCTATGTCAATTATATTAGATTGTTCCGAAAGTTTCTTTCGGAATGTGTTCCTTCAATGTTGCTAAATAAATATTAGGTTGTCCCAAAAGTTGGTTTTCGATTCATACACATAATGCAAATTCATGTTATGGAGTACTAATTACATTAACATAAAGATTATCGGATTGTTTGTATTTATTTAGCAACGTTAAAGGAACACATTCCGAAAGAAACTTTTTGAACTACCTAATACATACTCTGAAAATTTCATAAAAATCAGTTTGGACAGGCATTGAAAGATGTAAGAAACCTTCGATTTATTACAGTTGCAGGCGAAAAATCGTGAAAAGCAGCAATTTTCACCATCTTTAAATGTTTGCAGCTTATTTCAACATTGACCTATGTTTATGAAATTTTCAGAACATATACAATAATTTACACAGATCTACAAAACATATTTTCTAAATTCTCAATATAGGCCCACACAAAAATAAAAAAGTTGTCAACAATTTTCAGTATTTTCTCTGTAATTCATATCGATTGCGATATTTTTCAAAAATTTTTGTCGCGTTGTGTAGCAAACCAATTGTTCGAACTTCTAAGAAGAAAAAGAATCCAAATCGCATGTTCCAATATTTAAAAACTTGTCGTCTTTTTAAGAGTGTCCGAATATTAATGCAGCTCACTGTAGCTCGTTAATAATTTTTTCCTTATGAAGGAATTCGTCTAGGAATATTTTAGAAAATTTTCCTTCGTACAAATTGAGCTTCGCACTGCAAGTATCACAGGAAAATCGAATTGATTTCGAGAAAACTACGTAAACCGGATTCTTAACACAGACGGGAATTCTTAACTACGATAATTGTGCATTCAATCGTTGTTTGCGATTGAACCTACAATTAGATGTTCCTTCCATGCATGTACCATGACAGTGAGCATTTTTACCACATTATTCTTTATATATCTTTATATTTCTTCTTACAAAAATGTTTCGAACATTGTCAAGAAGAATGTACGACTAGAACAGAATATGAACAGTTTTTCCAAAATCGAAAATTTAGTGTTCAAACACTGTTTAGCGTCTCTGTATACAATTAGATCAGTCTTGAATAAAAATGATAAGTTCAAGTACCTCACCCTGTTCGTTCAAGATATATTTATCTCGGCCATATCTTCAAAATTATTAAGTGGATTACACGTAATATTCTACAGTGACCCCCACTAATATTCGGACACTCTTGAAAAGACGATAACTTTTTAAGTATTGGACCATGCGATTTGAACTTTTTTGGGAAGCAAGAGCAATTAGTTTACTACAGGATGTGAAAAGAAATTTTCTAAGAAATTGCAAGTTGTCGAAATTGCAGAAAAAAATGCTAAAAAGTTGTAATTTTCAACTTTATGTTTTTTATGTTATATTGAAAATTTAAAAAGTACATTTTGTAGATCTATTTTCATCGAATCGGTTGATGCTGAAAAAAAAAACGACAGGCATTGAAAGATGTAAGAATCCTTAGATTCTTAGAAAAATATATGTTTTGTAGATCTACAAAACGTAGGCCCACATAAAAATGTTGTAAAATGCAACGTTTAATATTTTTGAAAAAATTTGTTTTCACATCCTGCAGCAAACTAATTGCTCTAGCTTCCCAAAAAGGTTCAAATTGTATAGTACAATATTAATAAAGTTATCGTGTTTTTTAGAGTGTCCGAATATTAATTCCGGCCACTGTACATATTTTATATTTTCTTTAAGGACTCAAATAAAAAAGTTTTAAAAAATGCCTTTTTTATTTTAAATATATAATTATTTGAAGAATCTTTTTTGCATGTCACTCCGTAAACCAATGCTTCTAATCGATTATAAAAAATCAGGTCGTTTGGTACAATTGTAAAAAAATTATTCTGTTTTAAAGGGCACATATGAATACTTTTTACACTCACAGTAATTCCACAAACGATACTATAAGCGAATAAAGTGATTTGTTTTAATCAGTCCTGCTTGACACGTTATCTCATCAGAAATCTTCGATATACATTAGATTATATCAGGTGAAGATCTAATTGGTTAGGAATTACGTTTCTATATTTATTTTAAATATCATTTGTCTAGACCTGTAATCTCGACACTTCACAACCAAAAATCGTAATAAGCGAATTCGATAAGTATTGCTATAACAGTCCACCAATTACAATAGACATTGTGAAGTTTTATAAGACACTGTCGCGATCGGATTCATAAAACAAAAGTACCTTCAATTCCTACTTGTCGATACGAAGACTCCGTGGAATTTTTTTAATCGATAATAATTGATAGACTGCAGATTTTTATGCAACCCAAAAAATGTCTGCCATAATTGTAAGATACAGGAGCTATAATATAGACATTGATGTCTCTTATCAATCATTTTAATCAGATCGGATAAATTAAGGCTCGATGGATAATGGAGACCCGAGGGAAATAATTAAAATGTACATTATATTCCAAAATAAATTTTTTTGCATAATCATACTTAAACGCATACAGGGTGTTTCATTTATCTAATAACGGAAATATCTCGTGACGCACTGCAGATACAAAAAAATTTGTTTACAAAAATTGTTCGGTATGAAGGGAACAATCGTATGGTGTAATTTTTTTCAGGATTCGATTGGCGGGGAAATTTCAGTGACAAATTAATTTTTTTAAATGGAACCATATATTTTTTTGTCATAGCATTTTCCAAAACGAATTCAAACATCATATCATATTATGTTATTTACTGTTACAAAATATTCGAAATTATATAATATTATAAATTTGTAACTTCTTAAGTAGGCAATGGTAGTATCTGGTTGCCGGCTATTAGCTGCACACTGTAAACATAGATCGACCTTCTTGTCATTTGTTTTAAAGAGTCGAAAGAAATGTCAAGAAATATAGAAAAAAATTTTTTAAAATTCTATCAAATCATTTGAACAATGGTGGACACGTAGAAGGATAATTCTTTTTTTTAAATTAAATATTGATTGAGCGCAGAATATATTGAAATCATTCAATTAACTAATAAACAAAGCAATTTTATTTAGGTATACTGAATAAAATTGCTAAGGATACGAATTATAAATTTTATGTGTATTTATTTCGGTAACTTAAGAAGCTTACGAAGATATAAGGTCGATCTTTGTTTACAGCGTCTAACTACATAAAAGTTGCAAATTTATATAATAATTTCGAATGTTTTGTAACAGTAAATAATGATATGTCGTTGAATTCGTCTTGAGAAATGCCATCGTGTTATGACGAAATAAATATGTTTCCATTTAAAAAAATTAATTTGTCATTGAAATTTCTCGCTCCGCTATTCGAATCCTGAAAAAAATTACACCATATAATTGTTCCCTTCGTACCGAACAATTTTCGTAAACAAATTTTTTTGTATCTTCAGTTCGCCACGAGATATTTCTGTTATTAGATAAACGAAACACTCTGTATTTATTTACAATCGGGGTCATCGAGGTCCAACTGTATTTTCAAATTCTTTAAAGGTTTGTACTGTTTCGCTCTTAATCTAGTAATTTTTATTATAAACGCATCAAATCCTAATAATTAGATAATGTTTGTTCAAAAAATATTAATATAATATAATATTAATATAGAAAACAAATGTGATGATACGAAAAACATTATCTGAATACCCCTTGATATCTTTTCGTAGAAATCGCGTATTTTCCTCCGTATGACGTGTCGCAGGCATTGGGACAAGTTCAATGACCCCAATTAGCGGAGATTATGTTCGTTTAACAAAATGAAACAGTACGTAGCACTGAAAATCACTTTTGTAATCTCGTTTCTGAATAATGTTCAAATAAATCAAACGGTAAAAAATAAAGTTAGTATTTTTTTTGTACAAAGACATATGTAATTAATAGGAACAAGCATTTTATTCGTAGTACGTTTATTTCCATCCTAGTCGGCAAAATTAATTTCATCTTATTTTCGTCCTCGTGAAAAGAACCTATGGAAATGGAGTTTTTTTTTTTATAAAAACCCACAGTCTACTGATGACAACAAATTTTTATTAATCATATTTTTAGACACAGAAAAAATTCTTAGACCTATTCTTCTCTTAATAAATGTAATTTTACAGAAGAAGTAAATGTTTCTGTGAAATGTAGATTGTGGATCTTTATGCATGGCTTCTAAAATTGTTTAAAATATGCTACATATGAAATTCGATAGAATTTTGCAGAATTCTTATTTATTGTAGATCTATTGTACAAAGTCCACTACCACTGAAAATAAGATTCCATATAGTTCATAATTTTCTTAATATTTGCCTACAAAAACTGAAAATTGCCCGAACATCTACAATCTAGTAATGACACATGTTTTTTTAACATTATAAACATTTAAATCAGCTTGAAACAAAAGCGAGGCGTCGTTAACGTACAATTCTCTTCAATTCGATTCATATTGAAAAATAAGAGTCTGATGCTAACTACGCCACATGATAAACCGGACCTCTTGCAAAAATCACCGATAGGTTATCGGAAAGCGAAAGAAGTCGACATTTGTTGAACGAGTGTAATCATCCGCAACAATAAGTGCTGTCCAACAAATTTTACTTTTCCATTGAATTTGCATAACAAATAGGCTATCTTATAAATTTTGATGCGGTGTGCACTAATCCGAAAATCGTTTCTCAGCCTACGTTTTTTGAAACATCTAATTTTGGTAAAATGTGAAATTTGAGAACTTTCTGGTGCAATTGTAAAAATAGTTAATTTTGGTAAAATGTGAAATTTGAGAACCT
>CM052253.1:2762208-2783740 GCA_028455795.1 Lasioglossum marginatum | reverse complement strand
TTGTAATGACAAAAGTTGTTCAGAATCTTGTCCTCGATAACATATGTCAAGGTCAAGATCATCGGAGCTGCCTCCCCTAAACGTAAGGTTTACCAAAAAATAGAGACAAAGATCTATTTACAGTATTCTACAGTAAACAATGAGCGTTTATGAGTTAAACAGTTCCTTCATATAGCGAATGCGAACATGCAGGATGTGAGAAATGCTGCGATCAACTATAAAACAATGTAGATCAACTATAAAACACGGAGTAGCGCGTAGTAGCAGCCTTTTCTTCTTGCATCTTAATCAGAAAACTTCAAAGAACACAATGGCACAGAAATGAACACCCGGACGCACCCGGAAGTATAACAAAATCATTACTAAAGTCTTAAAATCATAAAGAAAGTGACTGAATCGTTGGTTATCTTTAAATATTAATAACTACAAAAATGTATATAGTACAAAAGCGAATTTTTCTTAAAAGTATACCTTACACTTAGCTAAAAAAACTTCTATAAAACAAAAATCTGTTAGTGTATGTAAATAAGGTAACAATTACTAATAGGTGAATTCGTTGAGAAATGAAAGCGTGTTAACAGAATTTCAAACTTCCGACAAATTTCAGTGCTTTATGGATACGTGAATGGAAAAACGAATGATGGGAGATTGTTCCCCAGATATTCAACTAACTCGAGCCACAAAAATTTTACAATTTATGTAAAGTTTTAAAAATTGAATTTTGACCGCTGAAACCGGGCATACAGCCCACTGTGCGTCGGTCACTCCAGCATTTTATTAACCTTTATCACTCGAGTGGTGATTATGAGACGCCACTGGAAACTGCTGTACCATTATTTAAAATATTGTTTACATTATTAGATATGTTAGTATCTTTTTCTTTGTTCTTTTACGTCGCTTCTCAACTGCTAGGTTATTAAGCGACGGGACCTACAATTTATTTTTAAGGTGGGTTCCGAACCGCTTTGGGCACCCCAGTTTTTTATCAATGGTATATTAGTATCTAATCAATTACCAAACGATTAAGTATTGTATGAGTTATTAAATCACTTTCATATCATATCATAAAATTCAATTTAGCTTCTATTTCCTGCAATCGATGCAGACAATTTTTATTTCGCATAAAGATCCGCAGTCTAGTCATTACATTTATTTACATTGTCTTTCTTCTTTATAAAGTTATGTATGTCCAGGAGCATTAACGCTAGGTTTACGAAGCACTAACCACGATTACGTTACATATTTTATAAAAATAACAAGAACGTGTCTATCCAAATTTTTATCGATTTTTTGAAATAATATATATTCAAAGAATTTACAATTTCAATACTTGTAAATGAAAAATATTAAAACCCGTAAACCAAGTGTTCAAGAAACAAATAAATACCGATCTATTTCATTCGCCACCGGTCAAAAGAGCTGGTTCCACAGATTTTTTATTTTACAATTAGTGAAGTAATAAAAATGATTTCATGAGAAATGATTGTATAGATATCTATAGTACAGTGATTTCCACTAATATTTGGACACTCTTAAAAAGACCATAAGTTTTTTAACACTGAACCTACTGAGCCTTAAAAGTAACTGGTACATGTTCCCTTATAAAAATGACAAAATTGATTTTATTTAGACTTTGTGCAGCTCCTATTGTAATACATGCACTACTAAAGATATCTATACAATAGTTTCTTACGAAATTAGTTTTATTATTTTTCTAACTGTAAAGGGCGCGTGCAGTGGCTTGGCAGGGTAAGGCTCACGACTACGAACACCGTGGTCCTGGGTTCGAATTCCACCGGCACCTCTGAAAATACTTTTCATTAGAAAAAGGTTTTCATGTAATATCTTAACTGTGATGCCCCAAGGTGGTTCGGAACCCACCTTAATAATAAACTGTAGGTCCCGCTGAAATTAGGCGAGAGTAAGAGTGGAAAGAGGGGAGAGTGATAAATGGATTTGAAACCCCGAGGGGACCAAATATCATTACTTTATTTTTCTAACTGTAAAATAAAAAACCTGGAATCGGCCATTTTGACTGGTGTTGGTAGGTTTAGTGATAATATTGGAATATACGCATAGAAATTTTTTGAGAAATTAGAACAATTGGTTTGCCTCGCAACGTGACAAAGATTTTTGAAAAAATTGGGAAGAGTTTTCGGAATTGCAGAGAAAATAGTAAAAATTGTATTTTGCAACTTTTTTAAATGAAATTATATGAAAAATTTAGAAAATACGTAGATCTCTATCAATTAAACATATCCGGAAAATTGCATCGAAATCATTTAACCCTTAACACTCGAATGGTGACTCTAAGGCGCCACTAAAGTTGCTATTTAAATTATTTAAAATATTGTTTACATTATTAGATATGCTGATATCTAATCAATTACTAAACGTTTAAGTATTGTATGAGGTATAATATCAATTTCATATCCACCAAATTTAAAAAATCCTAGAGAATGGAAATATTCTGGGTCGGAAGAAATGTTTAATTTTCAAGTTAAAAGTAGCTCCGAGTGGGAAGGATTTAAACAATTGAATCACAACAGAGATTTTAGCTGTCAAACAATATACAGAATTTAGAAAACTATCCTATGTACGAAAAATTTGAGAACAAATTTCTTTTTAATTTCTCACGTCGGTAATGATAGAACATGAAAACCATAGAACAATTTAGAACGCAAAAAACACTATGACTATTATGTAATTTAAATTAATTTCGCAGACTGCATAAGTTTCATTTAATTTTATTCAATTACGTATATATCTGTGTGCTATTGTTGGCAAGGGGTTAATCAAAAATTTCATTTATGTTTACCCGTTATCGTGGATTTGTGATCTATGAAAAATGATATTTTTTTTGGTTCTGTTGTACGTTTTTGTGAAATTTTCTTCATCTGTTTGCAATTGTTCCACAAATGTGAACTAATTTACTGAATAAAAATGAAAGATTTTGTACAAGAACCCAAGTACAGGTTACATTTATATTTGTTATACTGTATAATGTATAATAATTTTATACTGTATATTTAAGACTGTATGTCTCATAGACTGGCTCATGTTATATAGTACTATGAACCAGAACTTTCACTTTCTTTTACGTAACGTGCTAATTGCAAGTAACAGAAAGCGTGACTGCAGTCGATACTACGATGAAAAGAAGTTAAATTCAAAAAGAATAGTAGTACATATATTTAAACAACATCATGATTCTTTTCCGCCCTTTTTATTCTTTCGTAATTTGATATGAACAAATATAGATTGAGCTATACTGTGATTAGTTTGTTTAATCCTTATGTATTCAACCAAAACGTATAGATTATTTAAAACCTTTCTGTATTTAACATGTTTGCACAAATTCTCGTTATAAGCCTATAAATTAGTATATTATCGAGTAAAGAGAATGGACATTAAGAGAAATTTTGTAATATTTTTTAGAAAAACATTAACAAATTGTTGAAAGAAAGACGGCAAATGTGTACCTGGGTACCCGGTTGACTACACAATGGTTAAAACATATAAATTACAATATAGTTTGAGAGCTATATTTAATATAATTAGTAAACAAAATTGTTTAAAATAAGTAGCAGTCGAGGAACTATCCCTTGAAGTAAATTTCAAATAAATCATTTCAAATAGTAGGGAGTTGTTGGCAACAAAATTGAAAAATTATTTGGAGTGCAAAGTGGTGACTCAGAGTTCACTAAAAATTGCTGTACCATTATTTAAAATATTGTTTCCTTATTAAATATGTTGGTATCTAATCAATTACTAAACATTCAAGTATTGTATGAAGTGTTATATCAATATTTCATATTCATCAAAACAAAAAAATCATATAGAATGGAATTATTCTAGATTGGAAAAAAATATTTAATTTTCAATTTAAAATAGCTCCGAGTGCAAAGGGTTCAAGATGGTAAAATTGCAGTTTTTCACGATTTTCGGCCTCTAACTGCGCATAAGACCGCAGGACTGAATTGAAAATTTCTATGGCGATTGCACACCTGTCTGTTTCTCACTTGCCCGATTAAACTTGGCTCCCCCGAGTTTACGCGAAGAGCATCTCACCTCGGAGCGTGACGGATCAGACTCATTCACTACCCAGCAAATTGCGTACGCGGTACGCCTAGAGAAGTTTTCGCTTCAAAAAATAGTACAACAAACCTGCACTCAGTTTACGACTTAAGACTCTATTTTCACAAATGAACAAACTGTTTTTATATATAAACAAATTGTTATTTCAGATACAATGTAAAAGCTCTGCGGATTGGTCAGACTTCCGTGCCTCCAATTTGTTCCCTGCGCGGAGAGTGGAGTCCATCTTCTTCAAAATGTGCAAATTACCAAAGGACAGAAGCCTCGCAGATATCGCGCGCCAGCTCGGCGCGGAGACGGTGAACCGATTAATATTTCAATCGTACGGCAACGAGGGTGTGAATCTGACCAAAAAACAGCTCGGGGGATTCCCAAAATTGGAACGATTGATCCTGTCGTCCAATAACATTAACAATCTCAACAACGAATTATTCACGGACAAACCGGAGCTGACGTGGCTCGACCTGCGAGCAAACAATGTTCGCCTACGATTGGACACCTTTCAGAACTCTAGTAACCTGACAGTGCTCGAGCTGGGCCAGAATCATATAACAAGCATCGAAATGGGTGTGTTCGACAAATTGACGAAATTGACTTTACTCAATCTATGGCAGAATAGATTGACGAAGATCGAGCCAGGCACCTTCGACAAGTTGACTTCTCTGATGTCCTTGGATATCAACTCGAACGAATTGACCACTTTGCCCGAGGAGGTCTTTTTCAATCTTACTAACCTGCAGATTTTGAATTTATCCTGGAACAACTTTACGTCGTTGCCGGCCAAGATCTTCCAAAACAACAGGAAATTAGACATCGTGACCATGTATGGAAACAAACGGAACATGACAACCCTCCCGGGGGGATTGTTCGCGAATCTAACGAAATTGACGATGGTACAGCTCAGAAGCAACGGTTTAGTCACCCTTCCAGAAGATTTGTTTCGGGGTTGCAATTCGATAAACATTATCGAGTTGGAGAGAAATTATCTCACGTCCCTTCCAAAGGATATATTCAAAGGACTGCAGAGTTTGACAGTACTGAAACTCTATCTCAATGAATTAACATCGCTGCCCGATGGAATTTTCTCAGACACGCAGGCCTTGACTGAAATTGATCTATCAGAAAATCATTTTACTTCAATCTCCAGGTAAAAATTTAGCAGCACTGCGCAATTTTACCTAATTACGAAAGTGATGAATGGACTGCGGATCTTTATGCATTTATAGCAATATTGTATAATTTTGGTCTTTTATGGAGAATGTTTTTTCAAATCCTGAGGTTATAAAAAATACGAGAATGATTGACAATTTTGTTTGCCTCGCCACGAGAATACATTCTCATTGAATTGTACAAATTTATTCGGGGCAAAATAAAAATTGAAGATGTCAATATATAATTTCTCCTCGGTTAATTTAGTTTAGTTTATTTTAGCTCCTATTTTTTGCAATCGGTGCAGACAATTTTTATTTTGTATAAAGATCCGCAATCTAGTAATGAAACTTGGCTCCGTCAACTTGGTTCTATCTATGGATTTCTTAAATTTTCTGCATTCATTTTCAAGATATCTCATGAAATGAAATACTTCATCCATAAAGAATACGAATGTTTTTTTCATACTTTACACATATGCTAAGTTTCACTCTAATCAGCAACTTTGAATTGATGTTTGTTACTTGCAATTATGTGCATAGCATGTTTTCTAAAGAGTATTTTTTCCCAATGAGATTAAAATAAATATTTTGCCCCGAATAAATTTGTACAATTCAATGAGAATGTATTCTCGTAAATTGTCAATCATTCTCGTATTTTTTATAACCTCAGGATTTGAAAAAACATTCTCCATGAAAGACCAAAATAAGGACTGTTGTATTGCTTTGAATTGCATATGGAAAAGTTTTATTATTATTTAGATACCTATTTCAATACAATGAAAATGATGATTACAAAATTGATGAAACTTGGCACACATGTATAGGTTATATTAGTGCCATCTATGGACACCTTAAATTTTCTGTATTCATTTGCAAGATATTTCACGAAATGAGATACTTCATCCCTACCTTTAGGGCCTTTTTTCATTCCCGAACATAAAAGGAGACATTCATAAAGAATACGAATGTTTTTTTTCATACTTTACATATATGCTGAGTTTCACTCTAATCAGCAACTTTGAATTGATGTTTGTTAGTTGCAATTACATTGTACATTTATACATTGTACATTGTTACGTTGTATGTGTTATAGCATGTTTTAACAGACTGTTTAAATCATTACAGGAACTTATTTCAAGACTTACTATCGCTGAGCATATTAGATATGTCAAAAAATCAGTTGGAAACAATACATCATGCCAGCTTCAAATCATTGGAGAAGCTAAAAGTTGCAAGATTTTCTAACAATCTGCTCACGTTGAATAGTTCATTGTCTCTGTACCGTGACGAAATTTGGAACATATCACCGTTCCATCATTGCGCCTCCTTAGAAGAATTGTACCTTGCTAAGAATAATATTTCTGACATATTTACTGATTGGACCCTCGGCAGCGTAAAATTAAGAAAATTGGATTTAAGATTCAATCAGATACCTCACATTTCGGTGAGTATACATATCAATCTTGGGCATTATCCAAATACATTATTTCAGAAATAATAATTAAGATAATACATTATCTTGTTTGGCTACGTACGTGTTACTCGAAATAATCACGTGTCATTTTATTAGAACAGAACATTATTTCAGACAATTTTTTACCATATTTCAAATATATATTAGTCTTAATTATTTCAAAAATAATTTTATAGTATTTAATTATTTCAGAAATAATAGTTAAAATAATACAGTATCTTATTTGGCTACGTGTTACTTCAAATAATCACATGTCATTTTATTAGAACAGAACATTGTTCCAAACGACTACTTTTTATCGTATTTCAAATGATTGTTTTTTATCGTATTTCAAATGTTTTTTTTGTCATATTTCAAATGATTGTTTTTTATCGTATTTCAAATGATTGTTTTTTATCGTATTTCAAATGATTGTTTTTTATCGTATTTCAAATAAAACTCAAATCTAAAGCGTTGAAATTTTATATGAAACATTTCAGACCGAAGATCTGCAATTCACATCGAATGAAATTCAAGTGGACCTAAGGTACAACAATATAACTCACATCGACCTCCACACTGCCGAACGTTTAATAACGTTTCAAAAAATCGAGCGTCCTGTAGTGATACTAGTGGAAGACAATCCAATAGCTTGCGACTGTGATTTGTTCGATTTTCTTCGTTACTTAGAGGGAAACATGCACCCCTATGTTCAAAACTATTTTCATATCATACCAGGAGACTTAAAGTGCCAAAGTCCAGAATGGTCAATGAACATATCTGTGAGCCATCTCAAATCCACATCCTTGAAATGTGTAGTGACGAAGCCGTGCCCAACAGGTTGCATATGTTGGGCGAAACCATCCGACAAAGCTTGCTTAATTGATTGTTCCTACAGGAACTTAACAAGTATTCCACGCAATATTCAATGTGTGCCCGAGTATCAACTTGAATTAAATTTAGAGGGTAACAAGTTAACTCAACTAGTACCCCTAACTGATCTTGGCTTAAGCAATGTATCAATATCAAAGCTGCTTTTGTCAGGTACGAATATCTCAAGTGTACCCTTGGATGTATTGCCAGCCGACATTGAGGTGAGTGATATAAGTGATTCCACTTTTTATATTATTATTAGGGGTGGGCGAGTACTCGGAAATTTGGGTTCGGGTCGGGTCCCAAAAATTCGTATGTACCCGGAAATTTCGGAATCATTATTGAATGGAATAGTAATTACAAAGAGGAAAAAGAGTTGAAAAATTGTGTTTTCTCTTCAGAAAAATTTAAAATAAAATAGTTTTCATACAATGCGATGCACTGTTTTCATTTCTTGATACAGATTTTTAAAATAGAAATTTTAAAATAAAGTACGAAAACATTTAAAAATCTGAAAGAATGCGTATAAAATCTGATAGAATGCGTATAAAATCTGATTCAGTATCCACCTGACTCGCGCCATAATTTTCGGGTTCCGACCCGACTCGACTCGAGATTCGAGTACCCGCCCACCCCTAATTATTATAGAAGCAAATCTAACTTGACAAGTATCACTTTTACACATCTTTGATTGTATTACAATCTCGATTTTCACATAAAGATTGTTGCATTAATTAATTTGAATACAAGATTCAATCTAAAAATACAAATCTATTTGATGATATGATAAACTGATATGATAAACAATCAATAATACTATAATACTGCTAATACGTCTGGATGATCAATTATACTGCCAAGACTGAATTAATCATCTCAATCTAGATGTATTAGCAGTATTATAGTATTATTGATTGTTTATCATATCATGGAATATAGATTTGTACTTTTAGATTGAATCTTGTATTCAAATTAATTGGATGTTCTTTCAGTGAGAGATACTGACATTACTGACAATATTGATGGTCAAATATCAAAGTACAGTGACTCCATTAATATTCGGGCGTTCTAAAAAACTTTTTAATATTGGACTGTACGATTTGAAAATTTTTGAGAAGTTAGAGCAATTAATTTACTACATAATGTGAAAAGAAATTTTTTTACTATATAGAAAATTTAAAAAATACGTTTTGTAGATCTGTGTCAATTATACACATGCATCGAAATCGGTTGATGAGGGAAAAAACGACAGACATTAAAGCTAAATGTTTCACATTTCCACTATATGTTTTGCACTCCAAATTGATCTTTCTGCAAATCAATTTCACCCTTTTGCAAATCAGTTTCACCCTTTTGCAAATCAAATTCAACCTTTCGCGAATCAAATTCAACCTTTCGCGAATCAAGTTCAACCTTTCGCGAATCAAGTTCAACCTTTCGCGAATCAAGTTCAACCATTCGCGAATCAATTTCACCCTTTCGCGAATCAAATTCAACCTTTCACGAATCAATTTCACCCTTTCGCAAATCAAATTGAACCTTTCGCGAATCAAATTCAACCTTTCGCGAATCAAATTCACCCATTAAGAATATTTAAGTTAGTTTAAATAATTAAAAGAATATTTAATTTAGATAAAAAGAATATTTAATTTATATTAAATTACATATTTATTTAGATTAAATTATATATTTATTTAGACACACACGAACTGTGTCATTACTGCGAGGGAAACATAAGACTCAATACTCAATACGCTTCAATAAATTCATACATATATGTATACTTTCATTTTTAAAATTTATTAATCAGAGAATGGCTGCAATGAATATATATATATCTACACACAGTTTTCATACGTTACAAAGTTAATGAATTGATAATTACTTTTAAATAAGTATTTGATGTACATCTTCGCAATAAAATTTTGAATTTCTCAACAATTAATTTACATTTGATTTGATTCGACTTTTTTTTAACAAAAACTTACTTAAAAATACTTTGCAAAAGGGTGAATTGGGAGCGCAAAACCTATACTGTAAATCGAGTAATACATTATATGTATATTAGTAAAAATATCATGTAATATGTGTTTTGAATTCGTCTCGATGTCTTCTAAATGTGGTAAAAAAAAATGTGTTCCTATTTGTAAAACCCAAGGTGACCTCGATTTCGCCATGAAACAAAACAAACAAGAAAACAAACTGTTTTCGAAATTTTTTTACGAAAAATCGTGCATCGTGTTAGAGGGAACACAGTGTCAGTATCTTTTAATCCCGACACTATTGGCAATGAAAAATTTGCTTTGCATAAAGCTAAAATTGAAATTTCAACATCAATATACATATTTATTCACCATCTTCTGTTCAAACATTTCAGGTTCTAGAACTGCACAACAACAACATTAGTAAGCTGGATTTGGATGTTCTACAATTCATGATTAATTCTACCAAGTTGAGCAGAATTACGCTTCACGAAAATCCGTGGACATGCGACTGCGATACCAGGGATGTTTTAAACTTCATCCAATCGGAAGTCCCTAGAATTCCAGAATCCGCGCTGATCACGTGCAAGAATGAAAAGACTCCAATGGTAAAAATGACGGCGACCGATTTTTGTCCTGCTGAAACCGCTATGATCATAGGAATCAGTTTATCCGTAGCAGTCATTGGACTGTTGATCGGTATATTAGCAGCCTTGTACTACCGGTACCAAGAAGAGATTAAAGTATGGCTATACGCGCATCAACTGTGCCTATGGTTCGTAACCGAAGACGAATTGGACAAGGACAAGTTATACGACGCTTTTATAAGTTATTCCCATAAAGACGAAGAGTTTGTTATAAACGAGTTAGTGCCCAAGTTGGAAAACGGTCCCAGACAGTTCAAACTGTGCATACATTTCAGAGACTGGTTAGCAGGAGAGTGGATACCGAATCAAATAGCTCGTTCGGTTGATGATTCGAGGAGAACGATAGTCGTATTGTCGCCCAACTTCTTAGAAAGTGTATGGGGACGAATGGAATTTAGGGCCGCCCACAGACAGGCTCTCAGCGAAGGTCGAGCAAGAGTAATTCTAGTCCTATACGGTGAGATCGGTGCCATTGATAATTTAGACTCGGAACTCAAAGCCTATTTGAGCATGAACACCTACGTAAAGTGGGGTGATCCTTGGTTCTGGGATAAACTGCGATACGCTCTACCACACCCGCCAGAGTTGACCAGAAGCGCGATTAGGAAGAAAATTTTTGAGAATCATCAACCCACTATACAAATTAACGGTGACAAAAAAGAACTCATTTATCCAAACAACGAACCGGCAACACCACCTGCGGCGAGCACTCCTCCAGTCGATACCATTAAAGTCTTCAAATGCGACAACATCAACGAGGTTGAGAAAGATACCGTTGAAAAGCTAAATATATCAAATAGCAATGGAATCCTTCCATCTGAACAATTGATACTGAATAATTCAACTAATAAGGTACTACACTGTACCACTGTGTAGAATATAAGACACATACATATCGTATAAGGACTGATGCAAACTATTGAGATCGAATTTATTTAAATCTTAACCTCTTGACCTACGATTTATTTTACGGTTTCAATGATTGAAACTTATTTGTAGATCGTAATTTCCTAAAAAAAACAGAGAACTTATATCTATTGTATGCCTATATGTTCTTCTAGCTAGCTGTAAATTAATATGTTATAGGAAATTATTGATATACATTTTTACTAGAATCTGTTACGAGTCAGACACGATATTGTAAGGTAAGGGGTTAAAACTGTTATTTTACAGTACTTCTCTGTAAATTTCAATATGCACGTGGAAATAATGAAATTTTATTAGGTTTCGTAGTATCTTTTTAAAACAAGCAACATTTCATTAGAATAGCCTCTCGATATAGTTCTACAGTATCTCTAATTATTTCAAGATACATATTAGTCTTTACGTAAATTTGTATGTCTCGTAAATTGTTTAAATAATTTCAATCTCAAAGTTATATTATACATTTCCTGAGTGAGTGAGTATCTATTAATACTTATATTGGTATGTAGTGCAATGCCAAATATTTCTTGTTATATTTATTTTACGAAACGACTCATTTTCCGTATACGTTTCCGGAATTTATCAAATTAGTTTGTAAGTAATAGAGACGAACAATGAAGCCAATTAATACGTAAAAATTAAAGGTGTACAAAAGCTCATTGTAAATAGCTATTTTTTGTAATTTTATATGCATTCGAGTTAAGATCGTGTCTTCACTATTTTTCACTCGCAAAGTCATCGATATAGATAGGAGTAATATTGCATTAAACATTTTCAGAAATAAATTCACTAAATAGAATTGTATTTCCACTTTGCAGTAAGGATAACCGCTGGAGTGAATGTAGACGCATGTAAAAAAGCTTTGCTAGATGAAGGGTCATTACAAAATTCATTTCACATTGCCATTTGACCTACACATGTGTACTACTCAGAGAATTTACAAACAGATTTTCCTGTTATGAGTTTGTAAGTTCGTTGCTCAATTCTATGAGCACATTTTTTTTCAACAATGTAATTCAGTCATGCGTGCATCAATAGCATATTGTAATTATATCGATTATATCGTTGACTAGAAACGTTGACTAGAAAGCTAAATAAAGAATCTCATCGTGAATTGTTAATTTTGCATTCAATACGTTTAACACGTTCCGTGCCGAGCCGTTTTTGCTCGACAACTAAACAAACTTGTGTGCTTTGTTCTATATTGCAGTTCTTATAATGCTACAGTGTTAAACTTGTTATAAAATATATGTTTTTAGCGTACCACCGGTGGTACACGTGGCACGGAACGTGTTAACGATATTGTATTTTACTCTCAAGATTAGTTTATTATAAAGTTAACGTTAACCAGATGTACTGAGAGATAATTGGTGGATATTCTGCGCGAATATTGTGAAAATCATTACAAACACATGTACTTAATATTAGAAATCGCGGTTTTGAACCGTGAACGTAAACCATATATGTAGTACGAATCGGTACGAATTTAATACTATGTTTACGGGACCTGTCAAAAAATGACATGTTCTAATATTCTTAATTTGCCATTATTAAGATTGTAAAGATGCTTCCCTGAGAAATTATTTACCAAATTTATTTCTTTGGATATATTAATATACAGGGTGGAAATTATAAAGCGTTACAGTCGAAAATCTCCGGAAATATTGATTATACGCAAAAATGTTACAGATGAAAGTTGTTCAATACCGAGGGGGACATCATGTGGTGGAACTTTTATTGTTCCCGATGGACACATCAAGGTGAGATGAAGATCAACTTTCTTTTTTTAAATGGAATGATACGTTTTTTTATCCACCATCAAATAGTTTCAAGACGAATTCACGGACCTATGACTCAATGTCATTCATGGTCAAATTTGCAGGGAAATGCAGAAAAGGTGTGATCGCTTTATTTGTACCTTACTTCGTACCTTCGAACTTTCAGATCAAAACGAGGACTGTCACACCAAAAACTTCACTACAAGTTTGACCTTGAATGGCACTATTGAAACACACTATTTGATGGTGGGTAAAAAAACGTATCATTCCATTTAAAAAAAGAAAGTTGACCTTCATCTCACCTTGGTGTGTCCACCGAGAAAAATAAAAGTTCCACCACATGATGTCTCCCTCGGTATTGAACAACTTTCATCTGAAACATTTTTGCGTATAATCAATATTTTCGGAGATTTTCGACTGTAACGCTTTATAATATCCACCCTGTATATAATTACTATTATATATATTTATATATTATGATATATAATTATAATATTATAATTATTATTATATTAATATAATATATATAAATATTAATATATATATACTTTATTAATATTAATATATATATATACTTTATTAATATTAATATATATATATATACTTTATTAATATTAATATATATATATATACTTTATTAGTATTAATATATACCCAAAGAAATAAATTTGGTAAATAATTCTTCAGGGAAGCATCTTGGAAAAATGGCCAAAAATTTGGATAGACACATTCTTGTTATGTTTATAAAATAACTTGAAATAGTTATTTCTAGAGCTCCGTAAACCTAGTGTTAAATTCTTACTACACGTGCCACATGTATGTATATACACGCGAAATAGGGATCTCTACTTAATCTGCTAGTTGTCCTGAGCCATATAAGGTAATGTCTTAACATATGTGAAAAAGATGTCAGTTTGCTAGCAAAATGTGACGTCCATCCAAATACAATAAAAATAAAATATCAGGTAACTTATTTCAATTGCAAAGACTTACCCATAACAGCTTTGGTTCTCCAATTCCAATAGTCTCTGCGCATTTAAATATCACTCCAGATGTATAGGAAGCTAATGTGAACATAAAGGTAATCATTTCAGTTTTTTGCTACTAACAGTAGAGGAGCTAATTTATTGTATCCACTACTTACTATTTGCACACTTATCACCATTCGAATATTGTAGTTTTATTGTATCTCTGCTATAATCGAAAATGACATTGACCGATGATCCATAACCATTGCTGCCTTGGCACACAGCAGAACCATTGCAAAACGTTGGTCCTCCACATATATTTATGCTATAATCTTTCCCTTGTTTGTTTTTTACCTACAATTCAATTGTTAATCATTTCTTTGGCAGCGTTAATTGGCGTTTAACACTTCCACATCCGGGCCGTTAGGATGAGGATTAAGTGGACACTGTTTGAAAACTAATAACTAGACTGCGGATCTTTATGCAAAATAAAAATTGTCTGCATCGATTGCAAGAAATAGAAACTAAATTAAATATGTTACTTCTTCTCTTATGACACTAATCGTACCAAATACGTATCGGATATATATTGTTTTATAAAAATGACAAGACTGAATTTATTTAGATCTTTCACAATTTTTATAATAATACGTACACGAATAAAGAGAAACTTATTGAATAATTTCTAATGGAAGCATCTTTATAATTTCAATAATTAAAAAATAAACAATGTGAAAAAGCGGTCATTTGACCGGTCGCGGTACAGACATCTTCAATTTTTAAAATGCATAAAGATCCGCAGTCTGCTAATAACTTTTGTATTTGTATTTACGTGCGTATAACTTACCTTGATCTAGAAAAGATGAAATTCATTCAAACTACTTACTATTGAAATTACTCTTACTTTAAATTTCCATTATAGGCACAAATTAAAAGGTAAAAAATGGTGACCATTATTTTCTTCTTCGCGATTTCAACAAACAGAAATTTAAAATTATTTTTTTATACATTACCTAGTAAACTAATCTTTTCAACATCTCCAAAAAATTCAAGTAGTTTGGTCCAATTTTAAAAAAGTTATTAGTTCTTGAAGGGTGTTTACTTAACTTTGTCCTCGATTGTGGTACAATACCAGACTGCGGATGTTTATGCATTTATGGCTTATGAAAATTTTCAAAAAATGCTATAATATAAAATTCGATAGAATTTAGGCATATAGAATTTAGGAATTTTACAAAGGCTGTTCCCATGAAAAATAGGACTTTATTCCATTCCACTTTCTTAAAAGTCTATAAAAATTGAAAATTGCATAAACATATGCAGTCTATACAATACCAATGCAGACTGTTGTACTCTTAACACGATTTTGCTGAATAATAAATTATATTATCTGACGCGGAAGTGTTAAACTTGCCTTATTGTTTAGCCACATAAATAATATAAATTTCCTTAACGCAGGCTGTTCGTAATTGTTCATGCTAGACTCTTTAGGATCAACGTTATAATATCAAATTACATGTGGCAATGAGTATATCGGTAAACTTACATGGTATACTGATTGGTTTTTATATAACGGGAATAGATCGCATTCATGCGAAAGGTGATCTGTTATATTGCAAGGGGAAGTCCAGGTTCCCATTGCAGCACCACACGTTATACTTGTTTTCCATTCGAAAACGTAAGTACAATCTTTATAATCCTTAAACTCGGGTACTCCCTGGAAAAGAACAACAGCTAATTTCAATTAGCTACTACGCTACCATAACTTTTTCATAAAATTTGCGTATTCTCACCTTATCGCTAGAAACGTTACATGGGAACGTAAAATTTGAAGAAATAGATTTAGTTGGATCTTCAAGACAGGGTGATCCATCTACATAACGTAACACTGTATCACGATTTGCATCCAATACAGGTCTTTCTTTTGGAAATCCTAAACTCTGACGATGAATAAACAAAATTTTATCTGAATATTTTGTGTTCGGTAACATATATTGAATGTTACGTATTAACAATAAATGAATGTATACTACTTCAAAATTTGTTATGACGCACGAAATTTAAAAGTTAAATGTATATTATTATATGAAGTGAATCAAAAATTATTATCACCAAAAATATCTCCAATATTATTGATGTTACCTACTGTTATACATCCGATAGACTATGACTAGGGTGAAGGTACCAGTTATCGGACACAGAACGAACATTTTACAAATTAATAAAACTAACATTAAGTACCTAGTACTACTTTATTTTGAGAAATAAAATTGATGTTTCCCCTTCGTATATAAATCAAAAGTAATTACAATAATTTTTGTTTAAGATATAGAAAACATCAGTTACAAAGCCTTATTCCCCGAGACAACGCAATTTTTCGTTTCCAATTATAGAAAATGCTAAGAAACTATGTGATACACCAGAGGAGTAATAAAATAATAATTTTATTGTGCTACGGCATAAAAAAGACTACTTAATTAATGTGTTATCACAAATTTCTTGTGTCCGGTAAATAGGATTAAAACTTCGTTATCCCTTTGCACTCAGAGCTATTTTAACTCGATAATTAAACATTTTTTCGACCTAGACTATTTCCATTCTCTATGATTTTTTAAATTTCATGGGTATGAAATCGATGTAATAACTGGTACAATACTTAAATGTTTAGTAATTGAGATTAGATGCCCACACCGACGAGGTATAAGGATAGACCTATCATCCAATGTATTTAAACGGTATCTCTCCTGACATGATACAACTATTATTTAAAATGTTTTTCTCTGACATCAACAATATCGGAGATACTTGCGAAAGTAATAATTATTGGTTCATCCTGTATCTACTTACAACTTCATTTATATACTCCTTGCTTGAATTTAAAGTAGCCTTGCAGACTGCACTGCCATGCGCGCATGCTAAACTCGGTTCAGGCACTAATGGTCTGCATATATTTATATGAAACTCCGTTTTGTTTACTTTTACGACATAGTTGCTACTAGATTTGATCAAGGAACTTAAATTCATCTCGCCATCGTCCATTGCAACACACTTTATCTGTAAAATAATGAACTCTATTATTCAAGTATTTTATGGTCATGAAAAATGTTCAGGTATAAAATATGTTAACAGAATTGTTAGTGATAGATGACCCTTTTCTCACAAACTAGATCAGTGTTCCAATGTATAATTAATTGGCAGGGCTTCTGTTCCATTACAAATGGTTCCTTGGAAACTCCTTCTGCTCCGCACACAAATGCAATAATTGTATAGCGACGTTGTCCATTTTCACAACGATCTCCGTCCGTATAATTTAAATATGGCCCACCCTTCTGCCATATTAAATTTGCATTGCTCTTTCCCATAGACATGCGATTGTTCATAGAACATATTCCTATATGTAAGAATATAATTATGAATATTGAATTACTGATGATGCAATTTATCAATGTCTACATAATCAATTCATTAAATAACCTGTTTCTGATGTACATGTCATATTTGCAGGGGATTTACATACTCCGAATTGATATCTTGTGCCATCTTGTGCTGTAGCATGATATTCTTCATTCATTAACGATTGTAGATTATACCTATAATATCAGTTATTAGGCTGCAATTAGACATGTGTAAGAATCAGATAGTCGGGACGCGGATCGAGACTAGGGCTGTTACTTTCCTTCGAAGGTCTAAGATATTGAAGCTTCGATTTCAGAAACTTCGAAGGTGATGAAAATCGAAGTTTCGAAGCTTCGATTTCTGAAACTTTGAAGCTGATGAGTAGACTACGGATCTTTATGCAAAATAAAAATGTTCTGCATTGAAGCAGAAATAAAATAAAAATTGATTTCAGCCCTTAATGACATAGTTACATTAAAAACAACATTACGATATTCTTAAATTTTTCTGATCCTTTACAATTTTATATTTCACCTAACAAATTTCTTCATAAATGCATAAAGATCCTCAGTCAATTATTTGAAGAGTGCTTTGAGACAATTTATTTTCTATTGCAGTCGACCTTAAGTGATCTTGAATGACCTTCATAATAGATCATTGCATTTGTCTTGAAACACACTATCAGAATATATGTATATCAGAATCCATACCGTTCCATTTTAAAAAACAACATTTTTTATAACTGGTTGTTCTGTGTTATTCTGTGAAAATTCTGTCAAATTTTCTATTTATATTTCTATTTATAACGAGGAACTCGTAAGTTACGATTCGAAGACTTCGAAGTTGCCTTCGTTCCTTTGAAGCTTCGGAAAAGTAACAGCCCTAATCGAGATGAGTCGGGTTCTCGAATATAGGGTGAGTCAGTAGGAACTACATACTACATATCTGAAACAATTCGATATCTATTGGCTGTGTCAAGAAACTTTTTAATGGATTATGTAGCATTATAAGGAACGCGTCGATTGAGTGCAGTTTGATTTTTCTCTGAAATTTTGTTTAACACTAAACCTACCACGAGAGGTCAAATGATCCATTTTAGCTTTTTTATTTGATATTTTTTTTATTTTTTATTGAATATATTTTTTGACTCCAATATTATAGTAAAAATCGCACAAAATATAAATAAATTTAATCTTGTTATTTTTATAATACTATACACATCAGTCACTTCTGATGGACGGTAGGTTTAGTGTTAAAAGTTTTGATTTAAAACCCAGTGTAAGTACAAATTAATATACAAAATATTTTAGTCAACGACTATTGCCTCGCTGTAAAAACCGGTTCTCGTCTTCGTCTCTTCGATCACCAAAGTTAAACAGCGATGGGCGCAGGCAGTGCTTGGATGGGTAACCGATCGGTACACGCCGCGCCGGGGGTAAACCCCCTGAGTACGCGCTGTGTGTTGTTGGCAAGTAGAATATTTCAGTTAAGCTTACGTGAAATTTGTAAGGGGATTTGTCACTGTACATGTGCCAGCAGTTATTGCACTGCGACTACGTAAAGATTCTACGCTACAAGCAGCGGATGTTGTCCATGTTAGTTGGTAGTGACATTCTCCGCTTCCTCCTATATATTTTGGACTCGTTTCCTAATGTGCGCAAACAACATATTTATAAGGGATGTAAAAGTCTTTAAACGCATTGAATCATTTAGAGTTTCATAGCATACCATAGCATCAAAATCGCATATAAAAGAAATAGTGGTTTGAATGTGTGGTTTTGTAATATTATGTCTACATAGATCTCCGTTCAGATATCTAATTTTTAAATGTCCATCTTCGAAAAATGGCGGTTGTTCTACATCTCCCAAATTCATGAATCTGAAATAATACTATGATAAGTTAATATTACAAAGCGTATGTAGAATTTATATATTTCTTTTTAAGAATAGTACTCGTACTCGGTTTTCGAAGAATTTTGCTGTAAGCAGGCTGCTGACTTTATTTGACATAAGGCATTGTATTCAAATATCACATTATGACAAACATTTAATATGATTTTTGGTGAGTTTCCATCACCCGTACGAATAACATAATTTTCTGAATCTTTTGTTAACTTAGATAGGTCATAGTTCGATCCGTTATTGGTTACTGTACATTTTTGTTGGATACGTGGACTACAAGCACGTGCACTCTTCCATAATAAATTATACTCGCAAACCTTTTCCTGAAATTATCGGTAATGTAATTAGAAAAAAATGTAAAAACATAATACATTATATAAACATAGAATCTTACACTATGCTTTACCTTAACACTGAACCTACCGACCATCAAAAGTGAGACTGATGTGTATAGTATTATAAAGATTGGGTTGGAAAGAAAATTCAGTGTTTTCAAATTAAGAATCGAAGATAAAATTAAGGTATTTATTCATATGTTCATTCAATAACACGAGAAATTACCTCGAAAATGGCAAAAAGTAATAGAACAGAATGGAAAATATGTTATTGAATAAATCTATGAATAAATATCTGAATTTTAGCTTTCAATTTTAATTTACAAACGCTACGAACTTTCGTTCCAACCCAATACATACTGGAGTCAAAAAATATATTCAATAAATTCCCATGAAAACACTTTTACAATTTCAATAATTGTGAAATAAAAAATCTAAAATGGATCATTTGACCCCTCGTGGTAGGTTTAGTGCTAAGGTGGTAGACTCGTTTCCAGGATTGCAAGGGTGTGGCATGCGCCTCCTCATTTCTCGATAATGCAAAGATGGGCTTCTTAGTCAAAAGCGCTAGATAAAAGATCAATCTAGGACCATAGCCGCCCACAAAAGTCCTATTTTTACGTTTCCGAGGCATAATTTGCATTATTCGGCAGCATGTAGCTGTCGCAGCTTTATGAAAATAGCTACACGCAATATGTGGTTGGATAAAGAAATTTAACGTCGTCATTTCAATAATTACAAAATTAAAAATGTAAGACCGGTCACACATTTGACCGGCAGCGGTAGGTTTAGTGTTAAAAATGTCCGAATATTAGTAGGAGTCACTGTACATGCACAGCTATATGCTTCCGAATTCAAATTACGCCTCGTAAACATAAAAATAGGACTATTGAGGGCGACTGCGGGCCTAGGTCAGCGGTTTCCAACCTTTATGCTACTATGCCTCCGCGAAAGAAATTTTTTTTTCTGCGCCTCCCTATATTTCACTTTTTTAATAGATATAATAATGTAGACGTGTTTTATACAATAGAAACATTATTACAAAAAAAATTGAAATCTACAAATTGATTTTTTATTAACCCCTTGGATTCGCGGAACTATTTTAACACGGAGATTAAACTTCAGATTTCTTCTGATCTAGAATATTTCTATTCTATATGATTTTTTCATTTTATGCATATTAAACTGATGCAATTTACTCATGCAATACTCAAAAGTTTAGAAATTTCTTTGTTATGAAATAATTTAGTAACGTAAGAATTATTTTACATTATTGATATAGCAATATTTAGCAGCGCCTCAGGCTCGCCACTTGAGTGCTAAGGGTTAAAAAATTTTGGCGCCTCCCCTGGCAATATTCCGTGCCTCCCAGGTTGGAAACCGCTGGCCCAGATTGATCTTTTATCTAGCGCTTTTGACTATTGAGAAAGCCCACCTTTGCATTATCGAGAAATGAGAAGACACATTCCGCACCCTTGCAAGCCTGGAAACGAATCTACCCCCTTAAAATGCAGCAGTTATAATTGGATATTAAACCCCATACGTTCCTCAGGGTGAAAATTCACCCATTCGATATTTTCATGTACTGTAAAATTATTCATCCTTTTATGTCTACGTCGTGAGATGTATTTCTTTAAAATGTGATGCTGTAAATGAAACATAATGTGTTGATTTAACGCGTAAAATAAAAATGGGTGAATTGTTATTCTAGTCTCTTTCATGCAGCTATTTTTGAGGAGCGTACGAGGGTTAATAAAAGTATAAAGTTCAATACATTTCTATATACATACAGAAGGTAATAATTCAGGAATAGAATCATTTTCAACTGTCCAATTACACTTCATAGTAATAGTTACTCTATATTTATCCGTTTGTGTACAATTAGTGCCTGTAAACTTAAAGATTCTCCTTCCATTGCCTACTTCTATTGCCGGAGGTGATTTTCCTAAAACAGTAATATACGATCGCATTAACAAACAGACACTGATATTGTCCGATATTGTAAGAAATATGAGAATAGACACT
>CM052253.1:2653975-2751417 GCA_028455795.1 Lasioglossum marginatum | reverse complement strand
GTCAATATATTATTTATAATCAATATCAATAATGTCTGTATAAATGTTTAAATAATATCAATAATATCTGTAGAATGTTTATATGTATAAATAATATCTGCATAAATGTATATATGTACAAATAATAGCTGTGTAAATGTATGTACGTATATATGTATATATAATATCTGCATAAATATGTATAAATAATATCTGTATAAATGTATATATGTATCAATAATATCTGTATAAATGTATATATGTATAAATAATATCTGTGTAAATGTATATATGTATAAATAATATCTGTATAAATGTATATATGTATAAAAAATATCTATATAAATGTGTATCTCTATAAATAATATCTGTGTATAAATGTGTGTATCTGTATAAATAATATCCATATAAATGTGTGTGTGTGTGTGTGCGTGTGTGTGTGTATATATGTATAAATAATATCAAATGTGAAAAAAAGAGAATAATCAGTGAAAATAAAAATTAGAATCAAAATAATTTATTAGTTTATACTATCGTGGCAGAAATTTGTTCAAACATTTGATCTGTTAGTGATCGAAACTAGGAGGCATCAGTTAAAGTCATAAATGAAAATAGTCTCTCCAATGTTGACGAAGATGGGAGGCAAGTATTTTATACTTTACAAATACTTTTTTTTATTAATGGATAGTTGTTAATTTCTGTTATCATCATAAAAAAATCGAGCAATATCCATTTCAACGTATGCCCGTATTTTTACCTTCGTTCTGTCAATCTCAACTGTGATAAATTTACAACAGATATGATTAAATGTTCTCCGAAAACTTCAAAATATAAGTTCTTCTATGAATCATTTATTCTTTTATTCTTCTTTCTGGATTTCTTCTCTTTCTGACAACCAGTTATTTCTATCAGAGTCAAATAACAAATAAAGATTCTAGCAATTAACAAATAAAGATTCTAGC
The DNA here is from genome assembly GCA_028455795.1 of Lasioglossum marginatum. Lineage (NCBI taxonomy): Eukaryota > Metazoa > Arthropoda > Insecta > Hymenoptera > Halictidae > Lasioglossum > Lasioglossum marginatum. Next base: position 2,750,476 of record CM052253.1, on the reverse strand, counting down.
AAATAACAAAATAATTTATTTCGAGAAATAATAAATAATTTAATTTTGGAAATAAATTGACTTAATTTTCCGCATGAAATATTCAATGATAAAATGTTGTTATTCGAAAAATAGATTATTTCTGAAATAACTTTAAATCGTAATTTAAAAATAGAGTTATTTAAAAGTTTTGTTAAACGCCCAGGTCTGCTTTCAAGGAACGAAAACTAAATCTAAATAAATTGGGTTACTTCCATCGAGTCGATTCCGAACAATAATTTTCCGCTAGTGTGTACGAGTTAAAAAATATATTCTTTAGAAAATTAAAGTTACCGTGCAGGCTTTCCAGTGCGAGCCACACCTTCTTGAAGAAACTGTCGACACAAGTGCTATGATAACGCATCATTTGACTCCGAAACAATTTTCCTGAAGGACAAAGTTCAAACCAGGTCTGTATACGATAGATACCTCGGGCAGAGTGTCTAACGCCCACGACAAAACAACAGAGCCTTTGAAAATAAAATTCAATCCTCTAAAAACATACTCAAGACAGTTTAGCTGTTCAAAAGGTTAAAGGTAGGGTTGACATAGTGGGCTGTATACATAACTGCTTGGAGCCCAGAGAGAATCACCTGCTCCCAAGATAACAGAAAACAGCTTATCTAGAAAAAATATGGCGACTATATAGAGTAAGTGGCCCACCTCCGATTTTGCTTTCTCTTTATCAGCTAACGAACTATAGGGTGTCTCAGCTGAAGGAGGCCACCTAAATACCTCCTTTATTTTTAATGGCACAAAAAATATTTATGGCATAATTTAAATGGTATCGAAGAAGGAATATCATAGAACAATTCTTTCTGTCCGGTTATTTTTTCATAGTTTTTTCAAGGTCATCGTTATTTTTTATCGGGGAAAACTCATTTTTTTATTGCATCTTGTAGCGACTGAAAAAATACATTTGAATATGCTTAAGTCATTACCTTCAGGTGATCTTGAGTTCCAAAAAATGTGGTAAAATTGTAGGATGATATTAGGATTACATTTGAATCTACTGTTCATGTTATAAGTGCTCAAAGTGATGACATCACAGTGCCATTAAAAATAAAGGAGATATTTAGGTGGCCTCCTTCAGACAGCCTGTATGTCAGCTAACGAACTATATCAGCTAACCGGATCATCAGGTTTGAGTCCAGTTTATACTGACACCCCCTTTGTTGCATATTATTTTAAATATTATTTCTATTGACACACTTGAAATAAAGAAATATCGAGAAATAATACACTATTTGAAATTGCTATTATTTCAAATAATTCAGTATTATTTTTATTTTCGAATGAGAGTATTGAAAATCACGGTGCGAAATAAATTATTCCTTATTTTCGTTTCAAATCAAATTCGCCCAGGTCTGCCGTCGATTTATCATTTTAATGCACTCGAAACAAACGGAACTGGATATATCACATACAGGCGAAGAAAATTAATATATATATTCTTGAAATCAATTAAGATTAATTAACCTAGTAATTCGTTTTTTAAAATGAAATGTATAGTTTCGTCTTGGTAATAAGTAAACAGCGGATTTTTATGTAAAATAAAAATTTTCTACCTGAATTGCAACAACCTGGAGTTTAATAGATCCAAAATAATATAACATGTATTTAGATTCTTCTAACTTGTTTACAATTCTAAATTACATCTACTCGTTTCTTTTATAATTCCATAAAATCCGCTGTCTAGTAATAAGTCAGCTCTCAGATACATCATTTTGAGAATGGACTAAGTCAGTGGTGGGCAAACTGCGGCTCTACTTGAGTGTGGCTCTTCGACGAATGACTGGTTAAAATTATTTTATTTTATTTTAACACTAGGTTTACGGAGCTCTAGAAATAACTATTTCACATTATTGTATAAACATAACAAGAATGTGTCTATCCAAATTTTTGGCCATTTCTCCAATAATGTATTCCAAAAGAAATAAATTTGGTAAATAATTCCTCACGGAAACATCTTTACAATCTCAATAATCGCACATTAAGAATATTAGAAGCTGTCATTTTGACGGGTCCCGTAAACCTAGTGTTAATTGAATAGTATTTTAATACAATTTTCAATCAGTCAGTATGTTATATCTGAATTTAAATAAAGAGCAATTTCTACATTATTTTTATCAATGGACTGCGGATCTTTATGCAGAATAAAAATTGTCTGCGTCGATTGCAAGGAATAGAAACTAAATTGAATGTTATTTCTTCCCTTAATGATTTGAATAGAGGAGGAGAAATCATATATTGAAATCTTCAATTTAAAACATTTTGTAACAATTTTGAATTTCATCTACTCAATTTTGCTACAAATGCATAAAGATCCGCAGCCTATTTATCAATAAATAAGATTATTAAGTATGATAATCTAGTTTTATTCAGTGTACCTAATTTCTAACAGACTTCTAAAAACGGTTCTTGTAAAGTAATTTGGCTCTCAAAAGAAATCTAAATCTAAATTGTACTGTCGATATTTGGGCTCCTTTGACCAATGAGTTTGCCGACCACTGGTCTAAGTCATTCGAAGTTCTAAAATAGTTTTTTGTAAAGTTTTACAACCGCAGTATGTTATAGGACCGAATGTTTAATGCAAAATTCTGTATTGTAAAGGCAACATATTTGTTAACTCTTTGCACTCCTTTGTCGAGTGTGACTCGACATCAGAGTAAAAAAATTGTAAATGAGTTTTTATATGTATGTATTTGGTTCTTCCTTTATTTATTTAATTTCTTACTTTTTAGTTAAAAACAAATATAAATTACAGCAAAGTTTGAGAGCTGCATTTAATATAATTAGTAAACAGAATTGTTTAAAGTAGGTAGGAGTCAAGGAACTGTCCTTCCCAGATAGCACAGAGACATCTCAAAGATAGCTGTAAGACGCCTGCCGCAAGACATTCGGACGTCTGAAAGACGTCTGAACGGCTCCTGAACGGCTCCTGAATGTCTTGTGTTACAAAACGGTAGTCTTAGAGACTCTTTTAGACGTAGTTTAGGCGTCTCTTAGGCGTCTTTTTAGACGAAATCTCAGAAACGACATCTCCAAGACATCTTAAAGACGTCTTTTTGGGACATAAGACGTTCAGACCTAAAAACGACGTAAGACGTTCAATCCTAAAAACGACGTAAAACAGACGTCTATGAGACGTCGGGTGCTATCTGGGTTTGAAGTAAATTTCAAATGAAAGACAGAATATAAAATAATTCGGAGTGCAAAGGGTTAATGAATTCGAACCGCAAAAGTCTAAATATTTCGAAACAAGGAAAACTGACAATTTCATAATCACCGGCACACGTGATGCGACGCGTTCGAAGCATCGAATTGTAAGTGTGTGGATTGAACGTTGATTCGAGGAATCCGAACGAGTTTATTATGGGATCATACACGTCTTCCGACCGACTCTCCAGACCACTTAACAAATAGAACACGATCGGCCAACAGCTGCGGTAAATTAAATCACGCGCGTTTCAGTGTATCTCGTGCACGCGTAGGATGGCCCGACTGGCCGCCTCCGGTGTACACAATTTTATTGATCGCCGGTGCAGGGCTCTGTGCGTAAACACGGAAATTCTATAATTACGCTTGTTGTTTTTCTGCTGCCGGGATATATTTTCCAGCCCTTCCAGCGACAACAAAAGAAAACCCTTCCGCGCGCCTCGCCTCTCCCGCGTTCGACGCTCGCTCTCTCTCTCGCAACTTCTCTCTTTTCCCCTGTTATTTCGTCATCGTTATCCTTTCGCTTTTCTTCTCTCATTTTTCCCGCGGACCGTTAAAAATAGTGGCCGCCGTCACGGCGAATCGATGAAGCTCCACACGCGGGCAGAGACGGCTCGGGACAATCTACGCGTGCAATCAATTTTCTAGTATCCATTAACCGCACGCTCTCCAAATCGAGACGCTCCAACTGTTCCTCAAGGTATCTTTGTGATCGGTAGACTGCGAATCTTTCTTTGATCTCTACGTGTCACCTGAAATTCAACTGTCTGCACACCGTTTAACCACGGCTTGTCTGCTTCTAAAACTCGGTTTGTTATGGTAGACTTCTTCAATTTGAAAAATCGATATCTAATATTGCAATTCTGTGTTTGCAGGAATTAATCATTTAGTTGATAACGTTAATGCTGCGGCTCGATATCGCCGCGTGCGTCTTTGAAGTCCACGTTTCTGACCGCGCATCGTTTAAACAGGGTCTGTAGGCTTCTAGAACTCAGTTTGTTAAGATAAATTTCTTCAATTTGAAAAATCAGTATCAGATGTTACTATTTTATATGTAGACATTAATTGAAAACGGTAATCTTCGCGATATCGTCTAGTGTACGAGTACACTGTAATAATATTCATGATTCAGGCTAATGTTTGACACGCAAATCCACAGGCACATTCTGTGTTAGCAGAAATTAATAATTTAATTGTTAACGGTAACCCTTTGCACTCCTTTGTCGAGTGTGACTCGTCATCAGAGAACGAAAAATGTAAATGAAACGTGTTTTTATATGTATTTGGTTCTTACTTTATTTATTTAAGTCGTATTTTTTATTTGAAAACAAATACAAGTTCCACAAATATAAATTACAATAAAGTTTGAGAGCTTTATTTAATATAATTAGCAGACAAAATTGTTTAAAATAATAAGAGTCAAGGAACTGTCCTTTGAACTCAATTCCAAATGAAATACTTAAAATAGTAGGGAGTTGTTGGCAATAAAATTGAAAAATAATTCGGAGTGCAAAGGGTTAGGTTAGGTTAAACTATGGCACAATTCAACTGTTTAAAAACGGTCTGTCTGCTTCTAAAACTCGGTCTGTTATGATAGACTTCTTCAATTCGAAAAATCAGTATCAAATGTTGCTATTTTATATGCAGCCATTAGTTGCTGCATTGAAAACGTTAATCTTGCGACGCGATGTCGCCTCGTGCATGAGACCATTGTAGTAATTCATGAATCAGGCAAATGTATGACACGCAAATCCACAGGCACATTATGTGTTAGCAGAAATTAATTATTTAATTGTTAACGTTAATGCTGCGACTCGAGTATCGCGGCGTGCATCTTTGTTTGAAGTCTACGTTTCACCTGCAATTCAACTGTCTGCACACCTTCTAAAACTCGGTTTGTTATGATTAGATTGCGGATCTTTATGCATTTATGAAGAAATTGGTTGGACAAAATATAAACCAGTGAAAGATTTAAAAAAATACAAGAATATTGTGATGTTCTTAATGTAGCAAAGTCATTAAGGGATGAAATCAATTCTTATGTTATTCCTGCTTCCCACAATGAATACAAAACATTTTTATAATGCGTAATAATCCCCAATCTATTAATCACAATCAACGAAAAACACGATCAACGAAATCATAGCAAATCTATGAGTATTAGAATTGTTATAAGAATTCTTACAATATCATGTTTAATCACTAGACTGCTGATCTTTGTGCGTTTATGAAGAAATTGGCTGGACGAAATATAAAACAGTGAAAGATTTAAAAAATACAAGAATATTGTGATGTTGTTTTTAATGTAGCAGTCATTAAGGGATGAAATCAATTCTTATGTTATTCCTGCTTCCCATAATCAATGCAAAACAGTTTTATTTTGCATAAAGATCCGCAGTCTAGTTATGACAGACTTCTTCAATTTGAAAAATCGGTATCAAATGTTACTACTTTATATGCTGACATTAATTGTTTCATTGAAAACGTTAATCATGCGACGCGATATCGCCTGCACGAGACCATTGTAGTAATTCATGAATCAGGCTTTGCGTTTGACACGCAAATCCACAGGCACATTTTGTGTTTGCAGAAATTAATTATTTAATTGTTAATCTTTGTTTGAAGCCAATGTTTCACCTGAAATTCAACTGTCTGCACACCGTTCGCCCACGGCTTTCTGCTTCTAAAGCTCAGCTTGTTATGATAGACTTGAGCCGTTTATTTTGAAAGTGGCCTATGTCCATTTTCGAGAAAAATCGAGCTAGCAATTTTAATATTTACATTTCTACGTTATCTTTTCATTCTGAAGCCAATTGTAACTAATATATTTAAAATCACAAAGATTTTGTAAAAAGGAAATTAGCTGGTTAATAGAATGATACAAATTTTTATTTTGAAAGTGGCCTACGTCCATTTGTCAGTTGTTTGATATTAAGGTAGTAGCTCGGAAGGACAGAATAGAAATATTGAAGTAGCTTTAACGTGGCTAAAAATTGTCCAGACTGTTGAACATAATGTGGAAATCATACACCATAAATTCTTAGTATCAGGACATTCGTTTTTACCGAATGACAGAGATTTTGGCGTCGTAGAAGTGTCATTAAAGAAAAATAATTTACTGTTTGTCCCCCAAGATTATTATAATGTTATCAAAAAGTGCCGGAAAGGTAATAACTTTATTTTACATGAAATGAAACAAGAGGATTTCATATCAACAAGATTTTTGGAGGATGCAATTTTTAAAAGGGTAAAGAATTCTAACGGAGAAACAATAAATTGATTAAAAATATGCTGGATGCGTTTTTTGAGAAATGAAACATATAAAATTTTCTATAAGATATCAATGGATGAGAATGCAGAGTTTAAAATACTGAATTTATTACCACGTCGGGGTAGACCAAGAAAATTCGAAAATATTGTATTGACACCACTTTATAAAAATATAAGACAAGTTACAACAGCGAAATACAAGGATATGATGGACTTACTACGATAAATACCACCGGAGCATCACGACTTCTTCAAATCTCCCGCGCATACACAAAATGTAAATGAGGAGTAAATTGTTATGTAATTTATATAGTTAGAAGATTTCCTGAATTGCATAAATGGTGTTTTTCAAGCTTTGTAATGAAATATAAAATAAATTGAATATTGTTTTTTCAATTTGAAGCATTTTAAATTATATCGAATGGACTTGGGCTGTTTCAAATTTTATGACAGATCTAATTGTTAATTTTGAAAGTGACTTAAGTCCATTCTCGGTAAGAAGACACATATTATTTACTTAATAATTGCTATTATTTTAATAGGAAATGTAAATTTAACTCTCTTAGGTACAGGAGGTTAAGGTTAAGGAGTGTGATACATTGGTATCATCCTATACATATATTTTTAATTTCATTGAAACGCAAACTCTTAAATATCTCAATTTAAACTTAAATGGACTTGGGGCACTTTCAAAATAAACGTCTCACTTTTTCAATTTAAAAAATCGGTCTCAAATGTTACTTTTTTATATGTAGACATTAATTGTTTCATTGAAAACGTTAATCTTGCGACGCGATGTCGCCTCGTGCACGAGTCCATTGTAGTAAAGGTACGTGTCCATCCGAGAGTTTCTGTCAATAGTTGCTTTCGAGAGTACTCTCAATTTGCGTGTCCATTTGAGAATACTTCAGAAATTTTTTGCTTTCGGAGATCGACGTGAAAGTCAACTCCCGGAAAGTCCTCTCAGGTATGTGGCCATTTGAATTTCATGCATGTAGCTCTCAGATGAGCTTCAATAGTTATAAATAGACTTCGGATTTTATGTATTTATAACAAAAATGAACAAGTGCAATTTGAAACATTGAAAATATTAATAGATTTTGAGAGTATTAATATATTATTTTCATCACATTAAAATTATTAATGAAGAATATAAATTTATATTTAGCTCCTGCATCTTGCAATTGATGCACGAACTTTTTATTTTGCATAAACATCCGGAGTCTAGTTATAAGTATACTCGTGAGCAGAATGGATGCGTCAAAGTTTGCTGCAATTGTCGCAATGTACTTAATAAAAAAAAAGAAATATTCCAAAAATAGAAAATGCTGAACTAAACCATGGATATTGTACAAACAATACTACTCCTGGAGTCCAATTTCTATATAGAAATAATAATAATAATTTGTAAAATGTATTTGTGTTATATTGGTGTGAATATATGTGGTGAGAATGAGAAAGAAACATAATGAGTGAGACAAAAATGTATGAAGTGAATTTGGTTGTGTGAAATAAAGAAATAAGTGTGCATGAATTAAAAAATTAGTGTGCATGAAGGGGCGATTGTTTCACCATTTGTCTGTCGTTGCATTTATAACAAAAATGAATAAGTGCAATTTAAAACAGTGAGAATATTAAAAGATTTTGAGAGTTTTAATATATTATTTTCATCACATTAAAATTATTAATGAAGAATATAAATTTATATTGAGCTCCTGCATCTTGCAATTGATGCACAAACTTTTTATTTTGCATAATCATATTTTGCTAATCATTAGACTGCGAGTCTTTACGCAAAATAAAAATTGTCTGCATTGATTGCGAGAAATAGAAATCAAATTGCATGTTATTTCTTCCCTTAATTTTAATAGAGGAGAAATCATATATTGACATCTTCAATTTAAAAAATTTTGTAACAATTTTGAATTTCGTCTACTCAATATTACTATAAATGCATAAAGATCCGCAGTCTATTGATTATCGTTTGTATTGCATGTATTCTGTTATGTTAAATACATGGTTCGTTTATTAACATTTATAATCCCATCCACTGCTTGAACTATATTTGTGGTGCCATATATGTATGTGCCGAATAGATTGAAAAATTTTTTAATCAGTATTAATATTTCGTTACTGTCTCAACACTAGGTTTGCGAAGTATGAAAAGTGACAATTTTCCATTACATTTATAAAAATAACAGGAATGTATCTACCCAAATTTTTAGTCCTTTTTATAATGTATATCCATAGAAATAAAGTGGAAAAATTTCTGAAGAATGCGTCTTAACAATCTGAATAATCGTGAATTAAGAATGATATAATCTTATTACCGTTCATCTTGCATTTTCCGTGAAAATTTGAAAATTGGTTTAACCCCTCACCCTATAATAACAAGATACTGTTTTTTCTTTCTTAACACTAAACCAACCGAGCGCTAAAAGCGCTGAAAATGTTTCAGCTTATAAAAAAATGACATGATTCTATTTATCTAGATTTTTGTCATTTTTATTACAATATGTGCTTGGATAAAGAAATCGATCGAAACAATTTCCATGTAAGCATCTTAATAATTTCAATAATTCTGAAATTAAAACTATAAAATCGGTCATTCGAACAGCAGTGGTTTAGTGTTAATCCTTTTAGACTGTAATCCAATTTCTCTTATGCGATTTCGGGCCGAAAACATTAGTCTTCTGATTTCGGACGAACGCAACGAAGCGGCTATGTTTTTGTTCCGGCTTCGGCGCATTGAATTCCACGGGATCGCTAATGAATACTCAATTTCTGTTCAATTCCGACCTTTGGAAGCCATTGCAGAGGGAAACGAGAGTGTAGATAAAGATCCGCAGTCTATTAATCAGGGACTTTACACCGCAACTATGTTGTTATTGCCGATTGCTCTGTCGAAACCGGAATCTGCGTAACACGATCAACCTGCGAAGCAAATTATGTGAACAGGAGACATTTCAGGAAAATATAAAAGCCAAAATTAGTACTGGTTTTCCGTCTATTTGAAGATATCGTCCATTTATTAAAAAAGTGACATCAGTCAAAAAAGGAAATTTTACAGGAAAAGCATTTGAAAATTACCTAAAATTTCCATTTTTTAAAAATGTAAAATAATATACTGGGTTAATTGTCATGTACATTATAAAGTACACCACAATTTATATATTTATTATTACAAGACGGCGGATCTTTATGCAAAATAAATATTTTCTACCTGAATTGCAACATACTGGAATGAAATAGAAAATTATAATAGATTGAAAATAATATAACAATATGTTTAAATTCTTCTAATGTGTTTACTGTCTCAAATTACACTTACTCATTTTTGTCGCAAATGCATAAAATCCGCTGTCTAATTATTACATGTTTTAGAAATATATTTTGAGTTATGTCACTTTTCTTATATATGAATGAACGATATACGTTGTTTCATAAAAATTGCAACACTGAATTCGTTGTCTTGCAATTTTTATAACAATATGTACTCGAAGTATCCTGGTAATTTCAATAACTATAAAATAAAAAAACAGACCAATATTGTGGTCATACGAACGCACGATCGAAGTGAAAACTCCTATGGCGATTGCACTCGGCTCCTCCGAGTTTACCCGAATAGCGTTTCACCGCGAAGCGTGACGGATCAGACTCATTCACTGCCCAGCAATTGTGTACGCGATCTGCCTAAAGAAGTTTTCACTTAAACAAATATCGGTCAATTAAATCGGTCATTTGACCATTTGTGGTACGGTTAATGTCAATCTCCAACACCAACCAAAATCAGGAAAAAAATTAAATAATGTACTAGACCTAACTAGACTGCGGATATGCAAAATAAATATTTGCTACTTGAGACACAACAAACTGGAGTAAAATAGAAATTTATTTTCTGCCTTAACCCTTTCGGCCATGGCGTCCTCATATAAGGACATAAAAAAAATCATAATATAATTCAAAGAACTGCTTAGATAAAGCCATGATTTTTTGTTTCCAGGAATAAATAATAATTCGTGGCCGAAAGGGTTAATATTTTGATATTCTTCGAACGTTTCCACTGCTTTGTATTTCTCTTACTCGTGTTTGTTATGAATGCATAAAATCCACAGTCCACTAACAATATCGCTGAAAATGTCGGTGGCGTTCCGGTATCTTTGATATGTGAGTTTCATTTTCTAAAAAAATATCGATAGTCCGGCGAAAGTCCCCGCGTCTAAAAACAATGTCAGGCTATCAACGATTTGATAAACAAATATCGGACGACAAATATCGATTCGAAGGATTGCGACCAAGCATAAAAATAACGCACAGATATATAAACGAATAAATAAACAATGTTATTAATATAACAACGAATCGTATCTCTCCACGAGTAACAAGGAGTAACAGTCTTACTTTGTGATTTGTCGATACAATGTCTACTTTGAACTACCTGTATATTTATGCAAACACTATTTCATAAATATACATATATATATATATACGTATGTTATATATATAATAGGTATATAAATATCTGATAAAATTCAGAATAAAACTTACGTGCACACGTTACGAAGCTCTTACGTATCGCAATATGTAGTATTTTATTTGTAGAGGTATGGTATGTATAGTTATCGTAATAATCGGTTCTTATTTTAACTTAAGCTGATGACAAGTTGTTCGGTTACTATTACATATTCCCATATGTACGAGCTAGGGCTGGTAAATGATCGATCACAATGTTTGTCTTTGGTTATTATCGATGATCAGAAAATAACAAGTATACCTCAAGTAAATCGTTATCCCTTTTTTAGTCGTCGATGAAAATAAACAATCTAAATCAGCGACGTGCCCTGAAATAGTCGTATTTAAACGTCTGGAGTTATACACATTTCTTAACAATAAACGAGAAATTCGATCTACGAATTGACATGTATTATAGCTTCTTTATTTCTAGGGGAGGCTGCAGGGAATTTCTGAGAATCGGAATCGAATTGATCAATCCATCCAATTATTTAGCGTTCTTCAATTATTTTGTTACAAGATACGCCAGTTCCACATTTGAAAATCGAATTTCAGATATTCTATCTTCAGATATTCTCAATTTTAGTAAGACAAAAGCATGCTCGACCGAGGGAAAAGTTTCTCGCCAATTTAAAAGAGCTCCGCGGCATTTATTTTAAATTTCGAAAGTTTGGTTAACCCCGAAAAAGTTCGAATAACTTATTCGAAGGTTAATGATCCGCACGGAAACATCAGGAGCGAGAAATCCTCGGGTAAGAATTCGAATAATACGAGAATGAAATTTCAATATCGGAGATTCGATTTCGCGTGAATTTGCAACGATTGAAGCACAGCCGTCTCTAGTGTAGGCTGGAACATGTGGCAACACCGCATACAGACAAAACATCCGTCCGATTAAGGTTAAACTTCACCTCAGGAAACCAGAAATGTTTAACTTTTTAAAATGTAATCCTGTAGATTTTGAGGAGAAGATGCCCGAAAATCCAAGTTTTAATCCTAGGAATTCAGTAGTCCAAAGATTATGTGTGTTTAAAGTTGAGCAATTTTAAGCGTTTTTGACTGGTAAGGTCGACGTACATGTCGTCTAACAAATTATGTCGTGTTTAGGCTCATTTTAATCAGAAAAATCTCACAAATACGCTGGTAAAAGTTCTGTAAGGAAAGAATGAAAAATAAAAAACTTTCCTATTTGCATTGACATTGTAATCGATACTTTCAGTCTCCCTTTGTCGTTTACGCACTATCCTCTATTTTTAAACTCTTTGAGACTTTTAAGACTCCATAGCCCTGGGATTGTCACTCTATGGGAAGCAAAAATGTACATATCAATATGGCAGCGCCCTTATGTGTCAAAAACCTTTACACACGCATAATTGCCACCACGTTTGTCAGTATAGACAGAGGCAGGGTATACCCAGGTTTAGCATGGAACAAAACCTATACCCACTTTCAACGTGCTAAGCCTGGGTATGGTAATCAATCCTAAATTTTAAACACACATAACTTTTGAACTACTGAATTCCTAGGATTAAAACTTGGATTTTCGGCATCTTCTCCTCAAAATCTACAGGATTACATTTAAAAAAGTTAAAAATTTCTGGTTTCGTGAGGTGGAAGTTGGCCATGCTTGAATCCGTTTTCTCCAATCATCGAGGACCTGATTCCCAAAGACTGTAACCTCGCCTAGTCAGTGCGACACACCGATTACGAGTAAGTCTAGCTATCAAACGCACGAGATCAAATTTAAGATTGCCATGTTTTTTCCTATGATCAATATATTCCATGATTCTACTAATTGTAAAGGATACGGAACGACGGGATCTCATAACCCGAAATCGCCTCCACGAAAGAAGTGTAACAACATTACATCCCTTAAATATAGTGACAAAAATATCCATTCGGTTATCAATGAAGGGACGAACCATCTGTCACGAGATCGTAAAGGAAAATATACAGATCGCTGGTTATGTTTCTCGATTGAACCGCGTTTCGTCGAACAATCTCTCCCATTAGGTGGCAACCCTAATCGCTTCTCTCACCGGCTCAACAATCACGGCGTACATATATGTATATATCGCGACAGTGCGGTACAATCTGTCTCTTTAGGTACGATTATGGATATGTTGCGCAATGCTCGAATGATCGAAGAACTATCCGGGCGGCGCGCATCTTGCCTTCGAGCAGACAATGACAACGGTATTGCGTGCCTAATCCTAGATTACACGGTAAACTCTTATATCACCGGTCGAGTATAAAACACAATTGTTATTCTATCTACACAGCGTCAACGTGATTTAAAGGATCTCAACAAGGCGGGGGTGGAGGAGGGGGAAAGGAAACAGACACGTTTCGATCCGAGAACCGACGCGCACGTGCGTCGACACCGTTCTCGACATCGTCATTAATGTTAATCTTACCGTGGTCGACGCGAGACTGACCAACCAGAAAAATGCGCCCGTGCACTACATATATTTGTTTCTCGAGAAAGGGTACAGGAACAGAAAAAATCAGAGAGAGAGACCAAAAAATCCCCGGAAACCAAAGTTCCTCTTCTCCTCGTCGCGAGACGAGAGGTGCTATAATATTTAATGTTTTCCTACGGTTTCTCGTCGTCGTATGTCGTATATATATATATTTTTTTTCTCTCCTCTTTTTCTCTTCTTCTTCTTCTTCATTGTCGTATTGTTTTTCTTCTCCCTTTCTTCTCTGTTCTCATCGTAGTCGTGCTCCGTCGCGGAAAGGCTCCGTGAAACGAGCGTCCTCGCCGGGATTACGTTCCGTGAAATAGATAACGATCGATACAAGCGACAATCGAAAATAGTTTTGCACGAAGAAGCCGCGTCTATGAGTTATAAAATTTTCTGCAAGACAATAAAACCGCTGCCCCCGTGTATTTCGGTATAATCAAGGAAGACATTGTGATTGTTCGTTCTTTAATGTATATATATATATATATATGTAATAATATATATGTATATAGATCCCTCACTCCTTCCCCCGAAATTCACCCTCTCTCTTTCTCCGCTTGTTCCTTCTCGATTACGTATGTATATTATACTATACATTGTCTCCGATTCGTTCACACTCGTTCCGCCTCCACTCTCGCTCTTTCCGTCTTCTTCATTCTTTTTTTTATCCATTTTCTTTCTGTTTCTTTTAATTATCCTAAAGCAATTGACTTTTATTAAGGAATGATTTTGTGCATCGCGCAGAGTATGTACAGTAGCGCAGGCGGGGCCCACCCTTGCGCGATTTTCAGTGCTGAGGAGGAGACGACGATCGGCGCGGGTATAATTTGCACTGCAACAACCGAGAACAATTTTTCTACTGGTGTACTTACATGAAAGCAGTCTGTGTCGAGGCAGAGTCGCCAGATTAAGACTTGTCTCTGCTCTATATATTAGGTTGTTGCATATGAAACGTCCGATTTTCGGATGCAACTCTTCGAAAACGTTCCGATCAAGAAATGCTGTTACAGTCTATAAGTTTATTATACAGGGTGCGGCCGAATAACATGTACTAGCGGGCACGAGGTGGTTCCTTATGAAAAAATAAGAACAAAATATGGAATAAAATTTTTTCATTTAAAGCTTATTTTTCGAGAAAATCGAATTTGAAAATCCTATTCGTACGTATGCTGTTACGTAATGCGGGGAGCACCATCATGTTGGAAGTACAAAAGTTCTTCATTTAACAAAAAATTTTTTTATTTTCAAACGGTACGTGCTAGTACAACGATTTGCGTCAAAGAATTTTACACAATATAATATGCCTCGCTCTACTTCGCTTTAAATATCTCCGAAACAAGTGCGCAGATAAAAAAAGTATCCTACGAAAATTGCTGGTCTTTTTATGTACAGTAAGATGATAAATAATAAAATATTTTAATATAATAAAAAATAATAATATATTAATAATAAAAAATATAGGTTTCCATTTGAAAAAACAAAATTGATCTTCAAATGACCTTGAAAACGCCACCTAAATAAAAAACTGATACTGCCCCCCTCTTTCCCCCTCGAAATCCTTGGACAGGTGTTTTACACTTTTTTAATATCTGTCATACTTTTCGAGATATTGAGCTGTTAAGAGTTATGTGGGCCACCCTGTATATTGAAAATTATAGACAATCTCAATAAATTCAGTGTTGCCATTTTTCCAAGGCAATATTTACCAGATACTTTTAATGCTTGGTAGGTTTAGTGTTAAATTTTCTCCCACCTGTAGTCGAAGATCCTGTGATAAGTTGTTCAAAATAT
Organism: Lasioglossum marginatum; assembly: GCA_028455795.1. NCBI lineage: Eukaryota > Metazoa > Arthropoda > Insecta > Hymenoptera > Halictidae > Lasioglossum > Lasioglossum marginatum. Next base: position 2,735,198 of record CM052253.1, on the reverse strand, counting down.
TGAGTTTTACAGCAAATTCAAACATCTTCGAAATTGGTGGGGCTTTTCAGCAGTTTGACCCAATGAAGTTTCTGCTTCATTTCGATTTTTGTAGATTAAAATTCCGGATGGAAATTCTTACCTAATTCCTACCGTAACTTTCGGCAAAATTTTGTTTGTATCGTGTTGAAAACGCCCGAAAACATTCAGCTGCCCGGAGAATGAACCTGTTCGAGTCGAGCAAGAAAATGATAATGAAATTACTTTGACACGGTGGATATGCCAACAATTTTTCTCTAAACAATGGTCGCGGTTTTAAAACTGAAAGTCACGAATGACAAGCTGTACAATGACAGCTGTATACAGGGTGAGGCATCTAAGACTTTTACCGAAAATATCTCTGTTGTAGTACAGTAAAGTCGCGATATTTTTCCAACGGCTGTGTTCCGCACGGAGACATATCGTGTAGAGACATTTTTTTTATGACTGCGTCTTGCGCGCACGGAGTACAGACGAAGCCGAACGTAGAAAAGGACAGTATGTAAATACGGATCGCGCGGCCGGAGCGTATCGGTGTGAACCACTATTAATTCAGTTACAAAACTTCTTTATTTTTCATTATTTTTTATAAGACATTCACCAACTTATTTCTGACATTTTTCTGATTAAAATGACTCCAAACACGATATCATTTCAACTGTATTTAGTGCTGTCCTTATGCCCGTACAAAACGCATATTTTAAATTTTCATTACGGCCTCTAATAAATAAGTTATAAATGGTGCCTCTTTTACTTTCTCATGTAATTCTTAGCAATTGCAATTTTTTCAAAATCTTTTTTGCATGTCATTTGGTAAATTAATTATTCTAATTGCTCAAAAAGAGTCAGTTCGTTTGGTGCGATCATAAAAAAATTATACTATTTTAAAGTGCGTTCAAATACTTTCGTGGTTCACTGTATATGTTTAAAAAAAACGACGATGACCTTAAAATATCGAAAAATATGACTTATAGGAAAAAAAGTTCTCCGTCAAAATAATTGCCTCGTTGAACCAAACATTTTCTGTCTGAAACATTTTCTAGTATTATTAAAAACCAGGGACCATAACTGTTATAACTAGACTGCGGATTTTATGCATTTATGACAAAAATGTGTGAATGTAAATGAAAACAGAAAAAACATCAAGACGATTTAGTAAAGTCCATATGTAGTTATTAAGTTATTAAAATTGTTAAAGATATACAGAGATTTTTATATGGTTCCTGTATCTTGTAATTGATGAAGACAATTTTTATTTTGCATAAAGATCCGCAGTCTAGTTATAACAAAAAAGAGAAAAAGTCATGAAATAACAAGTATTTCATTGACTAAAATCGTATTGGTTACAAATAAGGATTATAAGTAACCGAAAATTTTTTCTCTTGTTGGTAAATGTTATCGTTGAGAGAAATTCGTTTCGATCACTTATAACAGTTATCAATGAGAGAAATTTATTTCGATCGCTCAAAACAGTTATCGATGGGAGAAGTTTATTTCGGTCGCTCATAACAGTTGTCGATGAGAGAAATTTATATCGATCGTTCATAACAGTAATCGATGAGAGCAATTTATTTCGATCGCTCATAACAGTTATTGATGAAGGAAATTTGTAATAGTTATTATTAAATAGTACAACTTTCAAATGGTAGACAATCAATTATTTCATAAATTCTTTATTCATAAAATTAATTGCTACAATCAAAATTTAATGTGACAAAAAAAACAGATTTTGTGTTGTTCTTATGGTCTGTTGATTAGTCTTGTTGTACGAAACCTTCTCAATAAATTTCACAGGCTTGCTCCATCCGAAAAAGAGTAGACAACTCAATAATTAAATAAGCAACACAATGAATTTTCTCATCAATAATAACAATAAAGAATACATACATTATTATGAACAAATGAAAAGAAATTCGATCATCGATAGCTGTTATGAGCGATCGAAATCAATTTCTCTCGTTGATAACTGTTATGAGCGATCGAAATAAATTTCTCGATAACTGCTATGAGCGAAATGAATTTCTCTCACCGACAACTGCTTTGAGCAATCGAAACAGTATTTCTTCATCGATAACAGTTATCGAGGAGGATCCAATCTTTTGGACACTAATAGCTGTTATACGTAACCGAAAAGTATAAAAATCGATATTTTTTAGTCATTTTCTTCTTCGAAATTTTTTCTTTATATTTTGTGTACATTACTTTAAATTTCAATAATAATCAACTTGTCATTAATGGTTTTTATCGTAGAAAATTTTAGAGTAACTGTTATTTTTGGTCCCTGCTAAAAACAACGGAGATAATTTCGATGAAAGTCTAAGGTGCTTCACCCTGTGCATATTGGGGACTCGAGAACCATAATTTTTACGAAACTTCGCGAATACAAGCTCAGTTCGAGAATCCCGTTCCTAATTGAGGAACTTCTTTTTCAGCGGGCACGGTGACGCTTCAAAAGAATCTAATTAGGAAGCTCGTGCGTTTTTTGGGACCACGTATCTCATCTTCTCTCACGTCGCCTTTATACCTTTTTATATGTTGTATCCGGTAATTACGATAATTTCACGTGAACTGTACACAGAACATGCTGCAGATATCAAACGAGAAAAACAGCGAGCCGTTGCGAGGAGAAAGTTTTAACATGCATTTCCCGGGCAACTGGATTTTACTTACAAAGCTACACTACGAATGTTATTCCGAAGTACATACGAATTAAATCGCGGCGTAATTGTAAGCGCGTGCTGCTACAAAGAATAATTTTTAATGTATGCATCCGTATGGTATGCGAATTAAAAAACCAATAATTCAACAAAGTTTGAAATGCACGCTATATGAAAGAACCGACACATGCTGAACAAAAAGGATAATAAAAGATGAATAATAATAATAGATGTTCACATATTCCATTGTAGCACTTTTAAATGTTACCGTGAAAAATAATGTGTTTCTTTAACCATACAAAATTAAGATAGAAAAACTAAGTAATATTTTCTAGTAATATTATTAGAAAGAGATATTTAAAAAATATTACTATTTACTAGTAATATTTTCGTTAATTTAGAATGGATCTTTCTGTATTTTATAAAGTATTGGGTTGGCAAGAAAGTAATCTCGGTGAAATAGAGCACAATTTTTGTATTCAATTTTTATCCAAAAAGAATAAATAAGAAAATATTTTATTGATTAACTCTTAGCACTCATTTAAAAATTGCTGTACTATTATTTTAAATATTGTTTAAACTTTTAAGTATTTTATTGAGAGGTATTATATCAATTTCGTATCTACTAAATTTAAAAAATCATACAGAATGGAAATATTCTAGGTCAGAAGAAACGTTTGATTTTCGAGTTAAAATAGCCCCGAGTGCAAAGGGTTAAAGTTCATCGCTTGAATAAAGAAATTCGGTTTTATTTGAACTTGAAATACCGAAATTATTTTCTTGCCAACCTAATATAATGAAATAAATAATAATTATTGATATAACCGAATCAGTAAAAGTTCAAACTTCACGTCATGCATTTAATTATCGATTTACTTATAATACGTGAACTTTACTCTGCTAATTTTAGTTGTTTTCGGTTATCGAAGCGAGAGAAATCTTGGTCAATATCTCAGCACTGTCTGGCGACACTGTGTTGACCCGAAGAGAAACAAATGAATAACAATGTAATATTTACCCGAGACCGTTTCCTTCCTGATGTCGGCGTACTCCTCGTTCACCGGGTAGCTCGGAATGGTCGAGTAACAGCTGATCTCCAAATATCCGTTCTCCCCGGCATGCAACGCGGACACCTCGATCATCAATTTCGCAGTCGCGGACATCAGCTGGTCCTTATGACGCGTGTGCGGATAATGATTCACCAAAGTGATGTCTACCTAACGAAACAAACACAAAAACCACTGAATAAGAATTTCGTGTGGAACTGTCCTTTCGCGACGACGCGACTGACAGTTAATTTCCGGAAGGTAGTGCCCCTCTACCATCTACAGTGGCGACTCGATAACTGAGAGACTTCACACTTATTGAGGGATTCGCACTTATCGAGCAGCCAATCACGTGCGCGCGATTCTCAGTGCGTGTCCTCGCGAGGAATTATTAGACTGCGGATTTATTTATGGCTTCTAAAAATGTTCAAAAATTGTTAAAATATACAGTTCCACAGAATTTAGTACGATTTTTATTCATTTCAGAACTACGAAGACTACTACCATTGAAAATAAGATTTCACATGATTCCACTTTCTTAAAATTCGCCTAAAAAAATTGAAAATTGCATAAACATCCGCAGTCTAGACATTATATTTAAATAATCGGTACAAAACGTGTCAGTGTTGGACAAACTTTAATTTAAATAATAAATAATAAATAAACGTGTGATTTTAATTGAAAATAATCACTTTTTATTTAAATGAAAGTAATTTTAATAATTCCAAAAGTGATCTATTTATTATTTCTTATTTGCAAGTAAAAGATTATTTATTATTTGGATTGGGGTGGAAATCAAATAGATAATTTTTGGTCTCTTATTTCTTGTATTTTGTATATACAATGAACACGCGGCGAAATTAATATCGCCGTTACCCGCATGTATAATATTTACAACTATTTCTTGTGCTGATCCGTACGCGTTTTTTGTCTGCTATAGCAACCTTTTCAGGTAAACCGCCAGTGGTTGGGCCCGCCCGGAGGACCTGGCCGCGAACAGCCAGTTATTATTATTACCACGCTTATTATTACCACGCTTATATTAGCTTGCCGAGTTGTTGTATGCGTCAAATCTTGTAATCGAATTTTAAACCACTTCCCGATGAGCTAGAAACTTGAAACTTTAAGCATAGCTCAGAACTGGATGACAATGCAATATTTTAAAAAATTTTAAAAAAGACTGCGTTTAGGAGAAAATAAAATTTTAAAATAAACCGTCACACCTCGCCGCGCGACACAGTAGTGAGTCATCATGTTCAGCGATCCCCACTCCGCGCGCCAGCGCTCCCTACTTCCTACGCGTTCCCACTCCGACTCATCCCTACTCCACTGACCCACTTCGCATTCAAGTCAATTCGACTAAACTCGATTCAAAATCAAAGAACTTTCGATAGAAATGAGGTAGAGCGATGAAATTTTTTTAAAATTAAAGCTGAAACTTCGCAGAATATGGGAAAAATAGGAAGATTATGGTACGAATGTTTTTTAACGTCGAGAAAATTCGTTAAACTTGTAGAATTTCAAGAAAATGTGGTTTCTCCGTTACTACGCGCGGAAAAAATTTTCTTTTAACATGCTATATATCATTTCCCGTAGATTTTTTCACGCTGATTTCAAATCTGGTCTCAAAATCTGTCTACGATTTTTGGTTTTTTCAACAAATCGATTTTTGTGACAAGAAATTAATGAAATCATTTTTTCGTTGAAATGATTTTATGACACACTAATTTGAAGGTACATACATCGTATTCTAATATATAAAACACAATAAAAATAATAATAATAAAGTGAAAAAATCTACGGGAAATGATATATAGCATGTTAAAAGAAAATTTTTTCCGCGCGTAGTAACGGAGAAACCACATTTTCTTGAAATTCTACAAGTTTAACGAATTTTCTCGACGTTAAAAAACGTTCGTACCATAATCTTCCTATTTTTCCCATATTCTACGAAGTTTCAGCTTTAATTTTAAAAAAATTTCATCTGGATTCAATGGATCTTTTTGCATTTATGGCTTCTGAAGATTTTCAAAAAATGTTAGAATATAAAATTTAACAGAATTTAATACGATTTTTATTTATTCCAGACCTGCGAAAGCTACTACCTCTGAAAAGAAGATTTTATTTAATATCAAATTCTTGAAATTCGTCTACAAAAATTGCAAATTGCATAAACATCCGCAGTCTAATTATTAGGGATTCATGGTGAAAAAATTATTTGTTCCCGAGATATTTTCAAAACCTATTTTTTTGCCACGGTATCGAATAATGCAACAAAAGATATGCATTTCTATTTAAAGAAATGATGCAATTGTTAATTGCACATGCACAGTTGCACCGAAAAAAAATCTAAGGGCCTACGAAATGCAGCGCTCTTCGAACCATTTATCTTTCTCCTTTGATATCTTTTTGTAAATGCATTAATAACGGAGTTATGGTCTGAAACAATTTGCGTGAAACACCCTGTAATTTCTAATGTTTTGTAACAGTAAATAACATAATGTGATATATCGTTGAATTCGTCTTGGAAAATGCTATCGTGGTATGACAAAAAAAATATATGGTTCCATTTAAAAAACTTTGTTTTTGAAATCCCCCCTCCCCACCGTCATAGTCCCGAAAAAATGACACCATATGATTGTTCCCTTCATACCGAACAATTTTTGTAAATAAATTTTTTTTGTAACTTCAGTGGGTCACGAGATATTTCCGTTCAAAGATAAACGAAACACCCTGTATACGTATAACTCTACACAATCAAATTTTGCAAAAACTTTAACAGCTTCTATTTTGATAACTATTTGTTTGCAACACTCAAACTTTTTCTCTTGTCGATGGTTAGGAGATGTTGATGTAAAAACAAACTTTAACAACAATTTTCTTTGGTATAAACAATTTTGCGGCAAGTTTCTTTCACAAATGTCCACCGACCAAGAGGTGTAGATTCACCCCTAGGACGGATGATCATTAATTTTTATACACCCTGTACAAAGCTCAGCAGCGAGTTAAATAATGTTTGCGTTACTGTCTAAACTTCGAGAATGATCAAGGAAAAGTTATGGCCGCTCGATAAACGGGAGTCTTTTAAGCGAGAACTTGGAACGTCTTTCTGGAAAGGAGAGTTTTTAGATACATCGTGAGTCTTGAATTACTACGAACCCCAATGGTGAAAAGTATCTTTCCTATTAAAAGCAGGCTATAATATTTTTATGAACATCTAATCCTTCTTTATGTATAGTAACGTTTGTGAACTGTTCTGGTATAAATATTAACCCTTTGCACTCCTTTGTCGAGTGTGACTCGGCATCAGAGAAAGAAAAATGCAGCATACATTTCTCAGGTTTTGTTCATATAAGATAAATAATCTTACGTCAATCTTTGATCACTCTATTACTCTACAATATTAAACGCAGTCAACCTGGAAACATTGTCTGCTCGAAGAAAAGTATCCGACCAGAGCTTTATTTTTAATTTGATTAATAATAATATTGATTGTCCCCCTCTCCTTAGGCAAATCATTTTCTATGCACCTGAACGTGTTTTGAGATCAAGAGCAGGATTTCAGACACTTAAATCCAAATCCACATATGGATTAATAAATCCTATAAATCGCATTATTGCAAACTCAACACACTATAAAATAATATTGATTTTTTAATGGGTCGTTACACACATTCAAAAGAAAATTATGCACGATTATCTGATAATGTCATAACTGTATTCCAAGAGTTTTTGTGCATCTTAGTTAATTTCTGTTAAAACTTCTTTTTTCTATTGTAAACATTTGTGTAAAAGAACTTCGGTCCGTTTATAATAAATATAATAACAATAATGTAAATGAAACGGGTTCTTATATGTATTTGGTTCTTCCTTTATTCATTTAATTGCTCATTTTTTAGTTAAACACAAATATAAGTTCTACAAATATAAATTACAACAAAGTTTGAGAGCTATATTTCATATAATTGGTAGACAAAATTGTTTAAAATAAGTAGCAGTCGAGGAACTGTCCTTTGAAGTAAATTTCAAATAAAACACTTCAAATATAGTAGGAAATTGTTGGCAACAAAATTGAAAAATAATCCGGAGTGAAAATGGTTAAGACATTTTGGAAAATGGAATATCGATAAATTGTTATTTATATTTACCTCCTTGCCATTTATGAACCATGTCAAATGAGGAACTGGATGCGCAGCCGATGAGGTGCAATTCGCCTCTAGACTTTCGCCGACCACGTACATGCTTTTCTTGAACGTGATCTTCGGGTTTTCAGTCTGTGGTACTGTGCAATTTCAGAACGTTGATTTGTAAATCAATTGAAACTCGTACAAATTGTGTAAGTTCATTATTCCGACCGAATGCATTATTATTAGACAGCGGATCGTTATGCGAAATAAAAATTTCCACCTGAATTGTAACAATCTGGAGTGAAATAGAAATTTATTTGTTCTCTCTTAATATGTTTAATAAGTTGAAAATAATATATAACAGTACATAGAAATTCTTCCAATTTGTTCACAGTTTTAAATTACACGCAATCATTTTTATTATAAATGCATACAGTCCGCTGTCTAGTTATTATATTAACACTAAAACTACCGAGCACTGAAAGCGATTAAAATGTTTTAGCTGATAAAAATGACAAGGTTCTATTTATTTAGATTCCGTGCAATTTTTATTGCAATATGTGTTTGGATAAAGAAATTTATCGAATCATTTTCCATGTAAGTAACGTCATAATTTCAATAATTATAAGATTAAAAATGTAAGACCAGTCATTTGATCGGCAGGGGTAGGTTTAGTGTTAAAGGTTAACAAACTGAAATGATTTTCTCTAACTGGACCCACACCGCAGTATTAAGGACATTCAAAGAGAGAGAGAGATTGATTTTTGTGCCGCAGTAATGAGCACCTCCTTCACTTTAATGTACGTAATGCTGAGGGCTTAATTTGTTTATTAAAAAGACAAGAGAAGATTTTAGACAGCGGATCGTCATGCAAAATAAAAATTTCCACCTGAATTGTAACAATCTGGAATGAAATAGAAATTTATTTGTTCTCTCTTAATATGTTTAATGAGTTGAAAATAATATATAACAATATATTGAAATTCTTCTAATTTGTTTACCGTTTTAAATTACACCTACTCATTTTTATTATAATTGCATAAAGTCCGCTGTCCAGTTATTATATTAAAGGTTAACAAATTGAAATGATTTTCTCTAACTGGACCCACACCGCAGTATTAAGGACATTCCTAGAGAGAGAGAGTGATTTTTGTGCCGCAGTAATGAGCTCCCCTTTTACTTTAATGTACACAATGCTGAGGGCTTAATTTGTCTATTAAAAAGGCAAGAAAAGTTTCTTTTTATATTTTTATTTGTATCGAAGTAGCTATCTAAATAACAATAAAACTTTTCTCTATGCAATTTAAAGCAGTATACAGAATGTACGATCATGTGAACAACAGCTCTTTGATGATCGAGATAGAAGAAGAATGATATTATTTTTACCTTTTATAAAGAATGTTTTTTCAAATAAAGAGATTGTAAAAATTTTAGCATGATTGGCAATTTTGTTTGCCACGCCAACAGGAATACATTCTCATTTTATTGGGTTGGAAAGAAAGTTCTAAGAGTCTAATAAATATGTATGCTATTAATTTCCTTTAAATCGAAATAAAATTCTATTTTGGTTTTTTTAATGTACAGCTATTGGGGAACATATAGTCGTATAATAGATATAAAGTTTCTCCTTTTTTAGGAAATTAAGAATTACAAAGAAAGTTTTAATCACTGAAATCGTAAAATAAATCGTAAGGCAAGGGGTTAAGAATCGAAAATAAAATTAATGTATTTATTCAATAACACGAGAACTTACCTCGAAGATGGGAAAAAGTAATAGAACAGAATGGAAAATATGTTATTGAAATATTGAATAAATCTATGAATAAATATCTGAATTTTAGCTTTCAATTTTGATTTACAAACACTACGAACTTTCGTTCCAACCCCCAATACAAATTTATTCAGTGCAAAATATTTATTTTTACGCATTTTAATCTCGTTGGGAAAAAACACCGCAGTAAAACGTACACCCGCAGTAATAGGTACATTTCCCCTATTCGATCATTCAATTACTTAAATTCAGTCTTCGATTAATAACTGATTACACAATTTTAAGCTGTAAAAGGTACACAAGGTTGGCGAATGATAGATGCGCAAGCTTTAATTTAATTCATCGGGCAATCGGTAACCTCTATGAATAAATTTCATTCATGAAATTCTGTTTGTAATCAATGCGTAGAATTTGTCGGGCCGCGTGCACCGACGCGATGCAATCGTTAAATTAATCGAAACAATTAAAACGTTCGAAATTCGAACAATGGGGTTGTTGAACGACGACGTTAGGTCGTGCCATAAATAAAAATCTCGAATTATAACTCTCATTTGAATACGCGATTGTCCGTTACTGCCGCGCGACATATTTTCTTCCCTGTAAATTAAGTTAATGAATCTATTCTTTCGATGCATTAAGGTACAGGGTTATCCAAAATAGACTATAGGAAGTTTTTTTAAAATAAAAAACATACTATTTTTAATTTCATTGGTTTTTTTATTTAATTATCAGGTATCATCTATGATAATTATGTGTGAAAGACGATATCTGTCAAATGACCACCACAACCACGTTTACAGACACCAATTCGAACATCAAAATTTTCGATGACATTTTGGCGATGGTATTTGCTCGTTTAATTCACCACCAACATCTTCATTTCTAATGTCGTTTTTCTCATAAACTTTGCTTTTCAAATAACCCCAAAGAAAAAAGTCCAATTAGATCAAATCACACCAACGAGGTGGCCAATTCACATTACCATTCCTTGAAATTAATCGACCATTGAATTTCGATCGCAATAAAGTGATGTTTTTACGCGTTGCGTGTGGCGTAGCTCTGTCTTGTTGAAAATAAACATTTCTTTATGCAAAACTCGCCACAAACTGCCATAAGAAATGTTCAATTCTTGAGAACGACGTGGAATTGATGTTGATGGATCATTAGCAACACTTTCACGAACAACAGCAATGTTTTCATTCGAACGAGCTGTTTTTGGTCTGCCAGACTTTGGTTTATCATGAACAGATCCAGTTTCATCATATCTCTTAACCAAATTTCGAATTGTTTGCTCAGATGGACGATTATGTATGCCGAAAAAATCACGTAATTTGCGATGGGTATTTTTTATTGAACACTGATTTCCAAAATAAATTTTAATAACTTTAACACGTCACTTAACAAGTGACAGGAAACAAACATAGCGTTTTACAAATATTCTCATTCAACATCCTAAAGATACTTTTGGATAATCCTGTAGATGCAATGACTCGCATGAGTATTTTCGTACCCTTACAATTTTACACTTTAAATTATTGTTATTTCGTAACAATGCAAGTTACGGTATTCTTATGAAGGGAATTGTATATTAGAATATCTAAGCTTTCAAATTCACATAAACTTTATTGTAAAAAAAAACTGTCAATATAACAAAAATGTAATTTTTGGTACATTATGACGAAATTAGCCTCACAAGAGTATTCGTACTGTATGAATTCTTCACGTATATTTACATCTTTAAGTGGCCTTGGTGTGATATTTTGTTCGATATATTAAACGTTACATTAGTACTCGGTATCACTTCACCAAAGTCAGTCTGTGTTTAAAATGGGGCGAAAAAAGTATCAATAGCTGAGAGGAAAGTAATTTATAAATTGCATACGAAAGGCAAATCTTATGTGCAAATTGCGAATTTAGTTAATCGGAGTAAATCAACAATACAGTATGTAATAAAAAATATTAAAACAACTGGGGACATTATAAATAAACAACGTAAAGATGGTCCGAGAAAGCTGACGACTCGAGAAGAAAAAGCACTTATTAGAGAAGTAAAGAAAAATCCAAGGATAGATGCCCCAAAATTGGTAACATTTGTCTTACGAAACTTTAATAAGCAAGTATCTGCAGAAACTTGCAGAAGAATTTTGCGAAGACAAAATTTTCATGGCAGGATAGCTCTAGGAAAAAGCCCTTCATTAATAAGAAAAATCGAATAAAGCGATTACAATTTGCGAAAAAATATATTGATAAAGATTTTAACTTTTGGGACCGATTAGTATTTTCAGATGAAAGTAAATTTAATGTGTTTAACTCTGACGGACGCACTATGGTATGGAGGACTGCAAATTCTGAGTAGGAATTAAAAAATTTGAAAAGTACGGTTAAGCACGGAGAAGGCTCTGTCATGGTATGGGGGTGTATGGCTGCTAATGGCGTCGGCGATTTAGTTTTTATAGAAGGGATTATGAACAAAATGTATTATCTGAAGATTTTACGGAATCATTTGACATCGAGTACAGTTAAATTGCAACTTGAAGATAATTACTACTTCCAACATGATAATGATCCCAAACACACCGCTTATGTTGTAAAGCAATGGGTCTTGTATAACACGCCACACGTCTTAGCAACACCTCCCCAAAGTCCAGACATAAACCCTATAGATCATCTATGGGCTGAAGTGGAAAGGAGATTGCGAAATTTTGAAACAACAAACAAAGAAACGCTAAAACAAAATATTATGGAAATCTGGAGTAATATTGAGCCAGAACGTACAAAAAATTAGTTCAGAATATGCCTAATCGTTTACAAAGTATTGTAAGATCTAACGGAGGTCCAACCAAATACTAGTTGTAATATTGTATAAGTTGTTATAATATTGTCGTAATATTGCATGGGTACGAATACTCTTGTGAGGCTAATTTCGTCATGATGTATCAAAAATTACATTTTTGTTATATTGACAGATTTTTTTACAATAAAGTTTATATGAATTTGAAAACTTAGATATTGTAGTATACAATCCCCTTCATAAGAATACCGTAACCTGCATTGTTACGAAATAATAATTTAAAGTGTAAAATTGTAAGGGTACGAATACTCGTGGGAGTCACTGTATTTATGCAACGGCAAGAATTTATGCGGACAAACGGACCGACAGCATTTTCACGCTCGAATGGCGCATTATAATAGCAAAGACATCGTGTTTTATCGCGATTTTGTTTCGCGGTGCAGCCGGTACGATTGCATAATTAATTGATCGGACAACGAAAAAGTAGGGGAGGGGGAGGAGGAGTGGGCATAGGCTTTATTGCTCGAACACTTTTGCAGAGCAATCGGCTAAAACGAATGTAAATGTTTTTTTCCCCGAACGTCGAATTTTAATTGGATACCTGTACAGCGCCCACGTGCGAATATCATTCGCAAATATTCGAGCATGTTTTTTGTTCGCTTAACGGAAGAAAAATACAGAGATTTCGGTATTTTTCAGCTTTCATCAATATTCACGTCGATTCTACCGATAAAAACTCGACTTCCGACGATAAATTCATTTCCATGCCAGAGGTTATTCCACGATTACAAATTGGAAGAGTTATTGTTTCTCAACTGTTGCGCACTACACATCATTTCATTGGGACAGCAGTGAATTGCAGTGACAGATATGTATTTCATTATTTTATCCATCGTTCCAGAGATCCCTTAACAGATGATAGTAATTTTTCTTCGATTCCGGTATCGGTGAGAACGAGGATTCGCATAAATATCCGCGGATGAGTAACGAGCTTGCACGATTTGTCACGGAATTCCCATGACCATCGAATTACGTTGTTGCGTACGAAATATCCGATTTTATAATGCCGATGGCGTGAAAGTTTCTTTTAAAGAAATAATTTCATGTCTGTTCATGTATTACATATAGGGGAAGTTGCCTAATGCGTACTGGTCACCTAAATCGTAAGACAAACTATACTATCGTTCAAAATGTTTGTAATACTTTTTACTTTTAATGTTTTCTAAGAGTTTATCGTTTCAATTTGGTATATTTCATATTTTTTATAAAAATTATTATGTTTATTTGTTTTTATACCATTGTGTTTCAATATAATAAAAAAAATAAATTATTAAAAATTATACTTTCAAGACAAAATTTATTACCGAATAAGGTAAGTACGATTTTGGATATAGGTGTCCTAAATCGTACTTTTACAATGTCTTCTAAAATTACTCAAATCATTCTTGTAATTTTATTTTATACGTAGATTATTTATTTAGAAGGTTTCTGCAAAGATCAAAGTATAATTGCGGACAACAATTTTAGTAAAAATGTGTATTGTTTATTAGATATATCAAAAATCCCTTAGGTAGTACGATTTTGGCAATTCTCCCCTATTAGGTAATATGTAATGGGTCAATATTACCATTTCGATTTACAGTAGCGGAGAAAAGTTTAAGACGACTATCTTTTCAGTAGATTATCGCATTTTATTAGAGATGCTAAACGTCTAATAGTTCCCAATTGTCGGGAACTGTTAAGTGTCGAAGTTCAATAAAGTATCTTCTGAAGAAATTCGATATATCAGATGTCGCAAATGTGAAGATCTTAATCCAAACTGCACCGTAGATACGCTCGAGCACAGTGGTAGTTGTGTAATTGTGTGGGCATCGTTCCCGCGAAACGGTCCAGGACCAATTCGAAAAATTAATGGCATTATGGAAAGGTTTCAATATCTGGACATTATGAAGGAAACCATGATACCTTAACACGTGAATATATGGGAGACAATTTCATCTTCCAGCAGAATAATGATGCCAAACATACCTCTAAAATCGTGAAGCAATACTTTATAGAAGGAAATATTATCTCAATCCGATTGAGAACTTGTAGAACATTGTTAAAACGAACGTACACAAATATAAATATAAAAATTTGAGTGACCTTTCCACTGCAATTGAAACAGAATGGAACAACATTTCAATAGAACAACGTGTAAAGCTAATTGATTCAATGCCACAAAGATGTGCTGCAGCCATTAAAAATAACGGTTACCCCACAAAATATTAGCTTCTAAAGAAATTATTGTTACTTATATTAACATAAATACCTTTTTCATAAATAAGTCTTACATTAATGTCCGCAGCAAATACAGCATTGAAAGCTTCATGCGCATTCTGCTAAACACTGTTTGTGTTTTGAAAGAGTCTAGGTTGTTCGTAGATAGAGTGCGAATATATGTGTAAATGTTAAGAACAATTGAGAATTGTTCGACGTTTAGTATCTCTAATAAAATGCGATAATCTACTGAAAAGATAGTCGCCTTAAACTTTTGTCCGCTACTGTACATGACTATTATTTGTAGCTGGAAAGGGTTCACGTAGAGTTGAATAATATCAAGAGGGGCACATTCTGACGTTAATAGTTTTTTTGTAAGTGGGCGTGTAGAGGACATATAGAAAGTCATTCACTTTCTTTTTAATGGGAACATATATTTTTGATTGAACCGCTTAAGGGGTTAGGACACAGCAATATTTTGAAAATATCGAAATTTTTTTTGATAGAAAAATTACATTCGTAAACTTTAAACGCGTTTTTCTCAAAGTTGCGTTTCTCAAAACGGTGTATAAGATATATCTCGAGTTCTACCTTAGCAATTACATTAACATTTTACAGTTATCTTCATTTAAATATCTATTAGGCATTGACGATCGATTTTTTCTTATTTTCTCATTATTTTGTTAAATATAAATAAAAAATTAACAAATTTTCTACCGAAATTCAATCATTAAATTTAAAATATCTGACATTTTGTTAATTTTCAGAAAAATTGAAATGTGGGATCGTCAATGCATAGAGAATATATCACAGTTTATGACACTTTTGGGATTTTTGATATAGTTAATTCGATTTGTAGGAATCCTGTATACCAGTTGGCCATCTGGAAGAAATGATATTCCGAGCAAAGACGACGAATGACATACGAACGAATTATTTTTTAAATATTACAAGCATTTTTTTCTAGTTCATAATATAGTAAACTGAAATATCAAAATCTAATATTAATCGATCATTCACTTTTTTCTGTACTGTTGTTTAAAAATCTTATATTTTCCCCATTTGTTACTGTGTTCTAACCCCTTAAAACTCGCCATTTATTCCGTAAAGTGTGATCTCGACTTTTCATACAAGCTTATTTTAAAGCAATGCTTCATTTGGTTATTATTATCAACGCGTTTGTGCCATATGCCGTTGGCACGTGAAAGACGATCTTTATAATGATCTTTATAAATAAAGAACATAAATAAATATGCTTCAAAGAAACTTCGATCATTATAAAGTTTCAGGTCATTCCACAATTCAAACTGGAATATCCGGCTAGCGAAGCTGTTAATAAATTTTCTATAAGATACATTCATTATCTTCGTCGGCAATGTATACTCTTAAGAGATTTTTGTTAATTAGGTTGAGTAATAAGTCCGTTCGCATTTCTTTTCGGGGATCTTTCTGCATTTCGTATGAAACTTTCCTAACCAATGATATACAGTGGCCGGAATTAATATTCGGACGCTCTAAAAAAGACGATAACTTTTTAGATATTGTAGTATACGATTTGAACTTTTTTGGGAAGTTAGAGCAATTAGTTTAGTACAGGATGTGAAAAGAAATTTTTTCAAAAATTGCAATAGATCGGAATTGTAGAAAAAATACTAAAAGTTGCATTTTACAATTTTTTTAGGTGGGCCTATATTGAAAATTTAAAAAGTACGTTTTGTAGATCTGTGTCAATTATATGCATTGTGAAAGTTTCATCGAAATCGGTTGGTGCGGGAAAAGACGACAGGCATTGAAAGATGTAAGAATCCTTAGATTTATTGCAGTTAGAGGCCAAAAATCGTGAAAATCTGCAATTTTTACCATATTTAAACGTTTGTAGCTCATTGCAACGTCGACCGATTTTGACGAAATTTTCAGAATATGTTTAATTGACACAGATCTACGAAACGTATTTTTTAAATTTTCAATATAGGCCCACATAAAAAAATTGTAAAATGCAACTTTCAGTATTTTTTCTACAATTCCGATCTATTGCAATTTTTGAGAAAATTTCTTTTCACATCCTGTAGTAAACTAATTGCTCTAACTTCCCAAAAAAGTCCGAATATTAATTTCGGCCACTGTACGTGTGCTATTTTGTTCTCTGACGTTCTTTCATGTATTTGTAAAGTTAAATATACTTTGTTCGTGAAACGTTGGTGTGTCTTTATTAAAAAACACGTATTTCCCGTGACACATGCGAGGCGAACGACCACGTTACTCCAAGTTTCTGACAAACGGCTTGGAAAGACGAACGTTACGGTTGAAAATCGGACACTTGTCGCGTAAAAATATGACAGAACAAAGCAGAGGATCACTGGCACTTACCTATAACTTTCATTTGAACGGGTTCGGAAGCCTCGGTATAAATAGGAGACGCCATCGAGACCTGACAGCAATACGAGCCGGACGCCTCGAAACGTACGTCCATTAGTTTGATTGTCGTGCCGTTCTCCAAGTACTGTAAACAAATTGCGTATGTTTTTAGAGTTCAATTGTGCTCCGTCGATTACCTAACACCCCTTAAACAATCCGCAACGCGGCGCGCTCGTGTATTCATCCAGGCCCGTCGCCATTGTTCCCCGGCTTTATTATTGCCTCTCGCGTAGGACGGGAGCCTGAACGAGACGTATCGATCTCTCATAAATGGATCAAACGACTGGCCTGATCGCGTAGGTGTTCGCCGAAGTGGTCGCGTAGGAGTGGTTCAACCCCCTATATCCCCTTTCAACTGATCGCCAGATAGAACCGGCCTCGGTATGCTCTCGGGAATCTTGATCGCTTTAATAAGTTACAGTAGAACCTCGTTTATACGATCCAAATTAATACTAAATCTCATATACACTACCGCTCAAAAGTATCCGGACACTTGCGAAACGTGTAATAGCAACGCATAAAAGTTACTTAACCCCTTGCCTTAGAACAGAGTTGGGCAAAATATGTATTTGGATACAAATTTCGGATCACGAATAATAGATACAAAATTTTTAATTAGTTACTCGAAGATTTAGATACAAAAGTATCTTGTATCCGACTTTTAATTAGATACTTTTGTAATCGAAGGCTTCGGATACATTTGTAACTATTATCTGTAGCCTTACAATAACGTGTCTAACTCGTGATGAAGATTCTGAACAGATTCTGATAAAAATGTATGTTAATAATTTCCTTTAAATCGAAATAAAATTCTATTTTGGTTTTGTTAATATACGGCTATTGGAGAAAACATATAGGAATACAATTTATATCAATATTCTCCTGTTTTAGGAAATTACGATCTACAAAAAAATCATGAAACCGTAAAATAAATCGTAGGGCAAGCGGTTAAGGGAGTAGACTCATTTTCCAGGATTGCAAAGGTTAGATTCGCGTTCTCATTTCTCGATAATACAAATAATGATTTAAATAAAAAAAATTTGTAATATACCACGTTTTTAAGACGGACTAAAAAGTATAAAATAATTTCTTCTAACCCCATACAGATCCCATTCTTCTTCTTTCAAAGAAGAATTCCTATACAGATAGTCCTGAAAATTTGTGATTGTGAATTTTGAATAGCTATGAAAATACTTGTACGATTTAAAGCGAAAAACGTGGGGCGCATGCAATAGATAATTGATGCATGAATAGATCACCTAAGTCACTAACAATTCTATTGCACTGCAAATTGTATGAATTGTTGTGTGAGTTTTCTCAACGGCAGCTATTCTCTACACTCCTTACTATTATCTTGCGCCCCACGTTTTTCGTTTTAAATCTTACAAGTATTTTCATAGCTATTCAAAATTCACAAATTTTCAGGACTATCTGTATAGGAATTCTTCTTTGTCGATCGTAAATTACTGAATAAACTTCTCGTAATGATTTCGGCGCGTAGGTTCGATCCAATTTTGACTAACAAGCAATTTTGCAAATTTTTAAATTATTCTCAACGTTTCGATCCGGATATGGATTATTCCAAAGTTTACAAAATTCTTTGAATGGTAAAACATTCACTAATGATGATGATCTGAAATCGCACTTGGATCAGTTTTTTACCGAAAAGAATCAGAAGTTTTATGAGTGTGGAATTATGAAGCTACCTGAAAAATGGCAAAAGGTCATCGAACAAAATGGAAAATATTTTATTGATTAAAGTTCATTGCTTGGATAAAAAAATTGGAATTTATTTCACCTAAAAAAACCGAAATTACTTTCTTGCCAACCCAATACATTAAAATATACGATTTTTTACAGATGCAATTTCTCTTGAAAAGGATCCATATCCGGATCGAAACGTTGAGAATAATTTAAAAATTTGCAAAATTGCTTGTTAGGGCTAGGAAAAATTATTTTATACTTTTTAATCCGTCTTAAAAACGTGGTATATTAAACATTTTTAGTCATTAAGGAACAATTTTCAATGACCAAATTATGCTCCAAAGTGTACTCGTCGTGTAGTCAAAGTGTCCACTCTGGAGCATAATTTTGTCATTATGAAAGTGTAATGGTAAAATTATTTTTCTCTTCCGTCAAAAAGGGAGGAAGTTATAACAGCAAAGAAGAACATTTTTAATAAAATGTATTTTAACTTCTTTCTATAGTATTCGTGTCACTTAGTAAAAAAATCCTTCTGATCTAACCGGCAAACCTAATAATTAGACTGCGGATCTTTATATAAAATAAAATTTTTATACATCAATTGCAATGTACAGGAGCTAAGTAAAAATAGTATTCCGACACTGTTAAACTCTTTTAATCTTTTTATTGTTTTGAATTACACCTATCCATTTTTGTCATAAATGCATAAAATCCGCAGTCTACTAATAATACTTCTTTTATTGATTCGTAGTCTGAAATTCTTTTACTGATTCGAAGTTGGAGAAATTAATTTTTCACTTTGCACTGAAAATTGAATCACCCAACTGCAAATGTCAAACCAATCGTTTCTGTGACTCGGTGTGTAAATTCGATGGAATTAAAGTCACAGTTTATAAAAGCAACTCGTACCGTGAATCTTTCTACTTTACATTTCGAAAATGTTCGTTAAATAATGACACTGGCCAACTACGCCATTTTGCGTTCCATTATTAATAACTAGACTGCAGATCTTTATGCAATTATAACTTCTGAAAATTTTCAAAAACTGCTAAGATATAAAATATGACAGAATTTAGTAAAAAAGCTGCTACCACGGAAAATAAGATTCTATTTTATTCCACCATCTTAAAATTCGTCTACAAAAATTAAAAATTGCATGAACATCCGCAGTCTAATTTGTAATAACTAGACTGCGGATATTCACATGAAATATGCAAAGATGCACAAAAAATATGATCAGAACTAATATACAAAGAGATATTTATCAGTTATGTTTTAATTAAGAATTTATTTATACGGACACATCATAATTTACTTTACAATAAGTTGCTAGTAATTTTTCCATGTTTGTAACACTTAGTTGTTGCCGTTTGTCAGTTCATATTGATTTATATGCTGAAAAAGTACGTTCTACATCACAGGATGTAATGATTGCATATTTATATTTGCTCCAATAGCGTTGTGGTACATTAGTTGACACATTTTCATCGCTTAATATTCTCACGAGTTTAGATACTTCGCATAACCCAGGATTCTTTTTAACCACTGCATCTATCTTAACACGAATTTGATCACCACATTTACCAGGAACAGCTCTTAAATGTTCAATACAGTCCATGAATATTTTAATTGAATTTATTAAGGGTAAACCGATAGTTTCCAATCTCTTTGTTGTGGCTGGAAGAGTTTGTAAATGCACTTTTATAAACATCAAATTTGGTGTAACTTGTGTTTTATTGCAACACATTCTGAGCTGTTGCAATTGCAACTATACCATCTTCATAAAAATCTTCAACTACCTATTTACAGAAACAAAATAAAGATTGTGAATTAATAATTTTACTGTTTTTGGATGTAAGAAAAAAGAATAGTCGAACCTCTTTGATTTTATCAAAATTTTCGGCGTGAAGTATTGGAGTCAAACAAATCGCAGCAAAATATAGTGAAATGATATAAAAGAAATATGTAATACATATGTACATATGCACATGGTAGAAAACATATGCAATATGCAAAATAATATTTGCATATCGAAATATGTATTTACATAAACATCCGCAGTCTAGCAATAATTATGCGAATCCTACGCTCTCCCAAATACAGTAATGAAACAATATTATAAAAATCTGTGAGAGCATAATCGAAACGGGAAAGAGAAGTTCAAATTTGTTGGACAGTAATTTCGAAATATTCTGCTTATTCGTCTGAATAATTACTGATCGGCTGAGTTTGTTGCATGTGAAAAAATAAAGTTCCGACAGTTGCGTGAGGTGTGCACACGCGAGAGATTACAAAAATCTGTGTCGTCACGCATGTATTTAATACACACGAGATTCGGCGCACGCAATTATTTTAAATTGCTAATTGACACCGGTGAAGACATAAGGATTTCGAATTAAATTAACACTCGTTTCAATATTAATCGGAAACGCAGGATATGTATAGCGACTGTTATCGAAGTCAAAGGTGCTAGAGGTTTTAGAGGCTGAGTTTCAGGTTCAATGAATTTTTCGCCTCTAATTGCAGTTAGGTCGATGAGCACGAAGGACCCTCTTCCTGTAAAGAGAGTGCTAAACCGGTCGCTAAGCGAGGAGGACGAAAATTCGACGCCAAACAACTTTCTCCGGCGCCTAGGTTCCCCGGGCAAGACTACTTGACCTGGATTATGTTGTTTGTCATCGTGATTGATTTATTTAAGGCCGAGGGCGAAAACTTCAGAGTCATCAAACGCCTCTTTTGCAAGCGGGAGGAACAAGCACCTCTGGACGAACGAATATATTCAATTAAAATAGCTCGAGTTGCTACGTTCACGTTCGATTAGTGCTCCCTTAAAAGATCCAAACAGCACAGGTCAAATTTATCACATTCATTACATCCTTTAATCCTTTTCGATCTTATCAAATCTTTGGTTTACGGAAATATGAGACGTTTATTTTGAAAATGGTCCAAGTCCATTTAAGCTTAAATTGAGATATTTAAGAGTTTGCGTTTCAATGAAATTGAAAATATACGTGTAGAATACCAATGTATCACACTCCTTAAGTGTACCTAAGAGAGTTAAATTTACAATTCCTATTAAAATAATAGCAATTATTAAGTGAATAATATGTGTCTTCTTACCGAGAATGGACTTAAGCCACTTTCAAAATTAACAACTAGATTTGTCATAAAACTTGAAACAGCCCAAGTCCATTCGATATAATTTAAAATGCTTCAAATTGAAAAAACAATATTCAATTTATTTTATATTTCATTAGAAAACTTGGAAAACACCATTTATGCAATTCAGGAAATCTTCTAACTATATAAATTATATAACAAGTTACTCCTCATTTATATTTTATGTATGCCGGAGGGATTTGAAGAAATCATGGTGGTATATATCGTAGTAAGTCTAGCATATCCTTGTATTTCGCTGTTGTAATTTGTCTTGTATTTTTATAAATTCAGTATTTTAAACTCTGCATTCTCATCCATTGATATCTTATAGAAAATTTTATATGGTTCATTTCTCAACAAATGCATCCAGCATATTTTTAACCAATTTATTGTTTCTCCGTTAGAATTCTTTACCCTTTTAAAAATTGCATCTTCCAAAAATCTTGTTGATATGGAATCCTCTTGTTTCATTTCATTTAAAATAAAGTTATTACCTTTCCGGCACTTCTTGATAACATTATAATAATCTTGAGGGACAAACAGTAAATTATTTTTCTTTAATGACATCTCTACGACGCCAAAATCTCCGTCATTCGGTAAAAACGAATGTCCTGATACTAAGAATTTATGGTCTATGATTTCCACATTATGTTCAACAGTTTAGACAAGTTTTCGCCACGTCAACCTTAGCTACCTTACACATCAAACAACTGACAAATGGACTTAGGCCACTTTCAAAATAAAAATTTGTATCATTCCATTGACCAGCTAATTTCCTTTTTACAAAATCTTTGTGATTTTAAATATATTAGTTACAATTTGCTTCAGAATGAAAAGATAACGTAGAAATGTAAATATTAAAATTGCTAGCTTGATTTTCCTCGAAAATGGACTTGGGCCACTTTCAAAATAAACGGCTCATATGTTATTCAAATTTTTTAGTTTACAATTATTGAGACAGCAGAGATGCATTCATACAATTATTGTAGCAATTATTAATTTGAAATGTTAACTATGACGTTAATAATCATAATCCATAGATTCTTAAAATTAATAATACTGATAATGACAACTATAATATGGATATATATTTAACTTGTGGAATTATTCTAATGATTGTTCATTTGTGAAATTAATAGCAATGATAATAACGCTCCTGTCACACAATACTGGCCTCAAAAATTAACAATGGCAATAGCAATGTATATGTACATTGACTTTTGATTTGGGAAATTATTATACTGATTATTATACTAGATTGCGGATCTTTATGCAAAATAAAAATTGTCTGCATCGATTGCAAGAAATGGAAACTAAATCGAATGTTATTTATTCACTTAATTATTTCAATAGAGGAGAAATCATATACTGACATCTTCAATTTTTTAAATTCTCCAACAGTTTTGAATTTCAGCTATTCAATTTTGCTATAAATGCATAAAGATCCGCAATATATTTATCACATTGATTACCCCTTTAATCCTTTTCGATCTTATCTTAGTCTACGAGAATATGTTACAATTATTGAGACTGCAAAGATGCATTCATACAATCATTGTAGCGATTATTAATTTGAAATGTTAACTATGACGTTAACAATCATAATCCATATATTTGCTTTCGATTTGAGAATTTATCATCGCCAATATTGATTCTTAAAATTAATAATAGTGATAATAACAACTATAATATGGAAATATATTTAACTTGTGGAATTATTCTAATAATTGTACATTTGTGAAATTAATAGCAATGATAATAACGCTCCTGTCACAATACTACTGGCCGTAAGAATTAACAATGGCAATAGCAATGTATACAAAGTGTACCAGATAAAGTGTTACAAGTTGTTTTCTCAGAATCTAATGAAGATATCAAATTAATTTTTTTTTAATTAAATGGTTAAGGAGGGCTAATATTTTAGTATGTATTAAATTTTTTGGGGGAGAAAGGGGGGGCCCAACATATTTTTAAATGGAAAATATTATTGATTTTTTGTTATTGTGATACCTCTCGTTAAACTCAATAGAATTCACTTAAATGTTCTTTTTTATTGCGCATAGTTGCCGAGTTATAACGAACAATTTGTTGTAAATTGAAACGTTGAAGAAACGAAGGAAAAATCGAAAAATATCGTAACATTATCAGATACTACATTTTATTAAATGTTCAAAATCTAAACAAGAGTAACACTGTTGACAAAATGTTCCCGGAAGTCGTCCTCGCATTACCAAGTTGTATGTATTAAGTGTAGAAATTAATTCGGTGCCTTTTTAAAAGAAATTTAGTATTTATTTATAATGTAATCATACATCTGTCATTTTTCGGAATAGTCTCCATTATTTTCGATGACTTTGGTCCACCTTTCAGGCAACTGTCGAATTCTTTGACGGAAAAAAGATGGCGGTTTTGATATAATGAATTCGTCAATACATTTTTGCACCTTTTGCAATGTCTGGAAATTTGAATCTGCTAAATGATGCTGGAGTGATCGGAATAAATGAAAATTGAAGCAGAATTCAATTTATTCATCAAAATCGAAGCAGAAAAAATCATTTCAGCGGCTTCGGAAGCATTTTTCTTTAATTGAAAGGAAAACGGTATACAGTTTTGTATGCTGTATACTAGATCTCAAATGTTTTTATAACTGTAGGTGTTGGTACTTAAACGTAAACAAAATGGCGGGCGATTATTTGCATTCAAACCAGAGTTATAAATAATTTAATATCAAGGCACCGAATTAATTTCTACACCTAATATGTATGTATTTTAGTTTACAATTATTGAGACTGCAAAGATACATTTATACGGAATTATTCAATGAATTTATTTCTTTGAACATACAACATTCTAAGAAGAATCGTTAAAAATCGTGTGGACATAAATAAACTGTAGATTTTATGCACTTCTGGGAAAAAATGGACGAGCAGGAAACAAAACTGTGAAGGTATTAGAAAAATTAGAAGAATTTGAAATCGTTTCTGACATATTTTCTACTTGTTAAAATGATTGAAAGAAGAAATACATTTTCATCTGATTTTCGCTTGGTACGATCGACTCGGACAATTTTCATTTGATAAGAGTCGCAGTCTAGTAATAAATAATCGCATAAAATACTGAAGAAACAGACGATACAGACAGCTGCTGCATAATGCAGCAGTCATACAACATGGTTTCACTGTGAAACGGACCGAGAATTGGGAAGTCCAATAGCATCGTGTTCTCGCGAATAGAAGCGCAGAATTCAAGAGAGAGAACTGCACGAAAATACGTCGGTGAATATTAAAAAGTTTGAAGATTTGTGAAACAAGCAACAATAAAAGAGAATTCAAATTAAAGGGGCGAAATCACCACCGGAAAATTGCTACCCCCGAGGCTATCTCGGAAAGTTATTGAAGGTAAATATATACTTTAATTTGCGAAGTTGCATGGTTTCTCGTGTAAAGCGATGTAGTAGAGATAACTTTTTACTGGTTCTAAAATTTAAAGAAACGAGGGTTGCAGCCCCGGTATTACTGTATTTACAATTCTTTGACGATACGTATCCGTGTGGAGAATTCGTGTCAGTGTGCGTGTACAGTGAATGCATGATATGTTTTCGAACGAAATTTCGTGGCGTGCTTCTTCTCAGAAATATTATACAGTGGATAACAGAAGTAAGTAAACACTCATATTTTTAATAATGGAATCACGATAACAGTAATATTCATACATTTATAAAAATAAACAAGTTGATTACATCTTTAATGATAATGTTGAAAAGAAAATTTATTACGATTATCACAGTGATCTGAAGTTTTATCAAGATATTGATTTTTCTATACTAAATGTGGTGTGACAAAAGGAAGTAAACGTATCGTCCAACACCAAATTTGTTTCACAATTACATTGTGATGGTGGTTCTTATAGAGTTTAATGCGCTGATTCCGAATCTGCCCTTAATTTTTCTCCTAGACGAACAGTTTTTGGGAAACGTGACTTTGAAAAAAAACATGTATTTCAACTTTAAACAAATACTGTGATGTTATTATAAAAGATATTGAATTGTTCTTTGCAGCAGAAGATTCTGTAGACTTTCCCGGATACAGTGATATCCAATGTTAATACATTATGAATGTCTAAACATGTTTAAACAATCGTTAAATGTGGAGAGACACCACTTTTGCACCAATGTCTGAGGATATTTTTTAATTTATCTCAAAAAACAAGAATCCAGTGTAAAATCGAACTACATCACGCGATAGAGCAGACTTTTATCTTGAGAAACTCCCCTTTGAAGTTTGCAACGTCGACGTATTTTTCGAACCAGAAAGCAAAACATCTTCGGCCGGCATGTCGCAGGGAAAGAACAATATCTCGTTTGTCCCTCTGACCGATTTTCTAGGTACTGGATGCATGGAGCAAAAGGGAAAAGCGTGCTCCTCTATTTGGAAAAATAGAAATATACAGTACCTTCGCAGGGAAATAAGATGTATCGCGAACCGCGTGCCGGTTTTTATTATTGACGTTGCACGTTACAGTGCGCGTGCACCCTCCCCCTGATATTATGTTCTGACTCCATGCCTGATCACGTTAGCGTTACGCGCAATTTCAATTTGCCCGTAAACTCGTTCTCCTCGTTTGTGCGGCGTATCCTTTATGAAACGCGGGCTTGCTTATTCCCTCTAATGGAAACCGATGGTACTTATCTGATTCCTTGTTAAAGGATGTACACCGTGTTCGGATACTCTTTGCCGATACTTCGCCGGAGGAGAATCTTTTTATAATAAAGAGATTGATTTCTTGATCCTGATACCTCGATGTACCTATGTACCTAAATGTACCTATTACTGCGGTGTTTTTTCCTAATGAGATTAAATTACAGTGGCCGGAATTAATATTCGGACGCTCTAAAAAAGACGATGACTTTTTTAATATTGTATTATACGATTTGAACTTTTTTGGGAAGTTAGTTTACTAGAGGATGTGAAAAGAAATTTTTTCAAAAATTGCAATAGATCGGAATTGTAGGAAAAATACTAAAAGTTGTATTTTACAATTTTTTTATGTGGGCTTATATTGAAAATTTTAAAAATACGTTTTGTAGATCTGTGTGAATTAAACATATTCTGAAAATTTCGTCAAAATCGGTCGACGTTGCAATGAGCTACAAACGTTTAAAGATGGTAAAAATTGCAGATTTTCACGATTTTCGGCCTCCAACTGCAATAAATCCACGGATTCTTACATCTTTCAATGCCTGTTGTCTTTTCTCGCGCCAATTCGATTTCGATGAAACTTTCACAATGCATATAATTGACACAGATCTACAAAAGATCTACAAAACGTATTTTTTAAATTGTCAATATAGGCCCGCATAAAAAAGTTGTGAAATGCAACTTTTAGTATTTTTTCTACAATTCCGATCAATTGCAATTTCTAAAAAAAATTTTTTCACATCCTGTAGCAAACTAATTGCTCTAGCTTCCCCCAAAAAGTTCAAATCAAGTATAGTACAATATTAAAAAAGTTATCGTCTTTTTAAGAGTGTTAAATAGTGGGAGTCACTGTATTTAATTTGAGGAATTATTCTAATGATTCGTGAAATTAACGGCAATGGTAATCATATAATATTGACCTTAAGAATTAACAATGACAATAGCAATATGTATATATAGTTATGATTATAGTAGTGACATAGAATGAGAAATTATTATAATAATTTGTAGTTCAAAAAACAAGTAATAACGACAATAATAACGTTTCTATCGTAATGCAGAAATATTGTACTGGTAAGGGGCACATATGAACGATAAATGAAGTAGCAATCATGTAAATGTCGAGTGGAGTTTAATTGCTCTTTAAATACCTAGCCATTATAATGAACAGACCGTGGACTTTTTCACATTTACGATAAAACGAATGTCTTTGTAAGCTTTTGTAAAATATGTATACAAGTTTAATTCGATAATAATACGCGGGCGTAATGTCACATTGCACAAACACGAGCGAAACGAGTTCCAACGGTTGCTCGTACAAAAAATTGCAGAAAATAATGTATGTATTTAAAACTATGCGGTGCACTAAAAAAAACACTCCCCTCCCCCCAACAAGAGTAATAACCATTGGATAAGAGATTGGTGAAAACGCAACGAATTATAATTGCTAGACTGCGGATGTTTATGTAAATACATATTTCGATATGCAATTATGATTTTGTATTTTATATATGTTTTCTATCATGTGCACATGCACATATATATTACATATTTCTTTGATATCATTTCACTATATTTTGCTGCGATTTGTTTGACTCCAATACTTCACGCCGAAAAGGATAAAATTAAAGAGGTTCGACTATTCTTTTTTCTTATCATCCGAAATCCGAAAACAGTAAAATTATTAATTCACAATCTTTATTTTGTTTCTGTAAATAGGTAGTTGAAGATTTTTATGAAGATGGTATAGTTGCAATTGCAACAGCTCAGAATGTGTTGGAATAAAACACAAGTTGCACCAAATTTGACGTTTATAAAAGTACATTTACAAACTCTTCCAGCCACAACAAAGAGATTGGAAACTATCGGTTTACCCTTAACAAATTCAATTAAAATATTCATGGACTGTATTGAACATTTAAGAGCTGTCCCTGGTAAATGTGGTGATCAAATTCGTGTTAAAATAGATGCAGTGGTAAAAAAGAATCCTGGTTTATGCGAAATATCTAAACTCGTGAGCATATTAAGCGATGAAAATGTGTCAACTAATGTACCACAACACTATTCGAGCAAATATAAATATGCAATCATTACATTCTGTGATGTAGAACGTACTTTTTCAGCATATAAGTCAATATTAACTGACAAACGGCAACAACTAAGTGTTACAAAAATGGAAAAATTACTAGCAACTTATTGTAACGCAAATTATGGTGTTTCCGTATAAATAAATTGTTAATTAAAACATAACTGATAAATATGTCTTTGTATTAGTTCTGATCATATTTTTCGTGCATATTTGCATATTTTATGTGCATATTTGCATATGCTTTTTGCATATTTTATGTTGCATGAACATCCGCAGTGTAACAATTACAAATCTTTTTCTGTGTTCGCGAAATAATTGGAACGAGGAGTTACTGGTAACTTCGAAACAAAAATATTCACCTAAAACAGACTTGTTGAGAACACAATATTTAATAAGAACAAGGTTCAACGTGCACGGTAATATAAAAGGAGCACTGTTTTGCAATATCTTGTGGATACCTTCAGTTTTAGCGAGCTGAATGTGTATCACAATTTCAAGAAAGTCGGCGATGGAGATAATGCCACGGTGTTATCAAGTAAAATTAAATAGCGAAAAGTAAACCGGGTACCAGTTGCTCGTCCCGTTATTGAAGATGTAAAATTTGTTCTGGAAATTATCCGACAATGCTCTACTAAATGCTGGTTGAACAAACATGGTGAAATATTTGAGCGATCTTGTAAAGAAAAGTCTTCAAGAATGTAACTGGAAATATAAGGAAAATGTTTATAGAGGTAGTTGCTAGTGATACCTGCAAATAAAAATGATAAGAGTCATTATTAATTAAAGACTGTGCCATATTAGTATGTTATCAAAATATCAATAGTGAGAGTTCGTATAAAAATCAAGTTAAAATTGAATATAATCAAGGGAAGAACTTGTATGAGGTCACACAATCGTTATGTATTGAAAAATGAAAAATGATTTTTAGCAATGACATTAAACAAACGCAATTTTGTACCCAATGTATTCTATCTAGAAATTTCAAGTTTCTTGATTGTATTACGGTAAAAATAAGATATTATGGTCATTCACGTTTTTCATTTACAAGATTGTTATCTTGATTTTGTAGTTCCTTTTTACCATCAACGACTAGTAAGTGAATTAATCACCAGATTTTGACCAAAAATCACATAAAATTTATTTTTCCAGACACATAAAAGGAATACACGACGGTCGCGTTGGTTGATGTTCAAATAAACTTGATTTAAAAGTAAAATTACACATCTAAATTAAAATTGAACATAGGATATTAACACTAAACGTACCGAGCTATAAAAGCAACTGGCACGTGGTTGCCTTATAAAAATGACAAGAATTAATTTATTTAGATTTTGCGCGGTTCTTATTATAATATGTGCTAATAAAGATATTTATTAAATCATTTCTTATGAAAGCATATTTGAGCCGTTTATTTTAAAAGTGGCCCAAGTCCATTTTCGAGGAAAATCAAGCTAGCAATTTTAATATTTAAATTTCTACGTTATCTTTTCATTGTCGATGCAAATTGTAACTAATATATTTAAAATCACAAAGATTTTGTAAAACGAAAATTAGCTAGTTCATAGAATGATACAAATTTTTATTTTGAAAGTGGCCTAAGTCCATTTGTCAGTTGTTTGATGTTAAGGTAGTAGCTCAGAAGGACAGAATAGAAATATTGAAGTAACTTTAACGTGGCTAAAAATTGTCCAAACTGTTGAACATAATGTGGAAATCATAGACCATAAATTCTTAGTATCAGAACATTCGTTTTTACCGAATGACAGAGATTTTGGCGTCGTAGAATTGTCATTAAAGAAAAATAATTTACTGTTTGTCCCCCAAGATTATTATAATGTTATCAAGAAGTGCCCGAAAAGTAATAACTTTATTTTAAATGAAATGAAACAAGAGGATTCCATATCAACAAGATTTTTGGAGGATGCAATTTTTAAAAGGGTAAAGAATTCTAACGGAGAAACAATAAATTGGTTAAAAATATGCTGGATGCGTTGTTTGAACCATATCAAATTTTCTATAAGATATCAATGGATGAGAATGCAGAGTTTAAAATACTGAATTTATTACCACGTCGGGATAGACCAAGCAAATTCGAAAATATTGTATTGACACCACTTTATAAAAATATAAGACAAGTTACAACAGCGAAATACAAAGATATGATGGATTTACTACGGTATATATCACCGGAGCACCATGATTTCTTCAAATCCCTCCCGCATACACAAAATGTAAATGAGTAAATTGTTATGTAACTTATATAGTTAGAAGATTTCCTGAATTGCATAAATGGTGTTTTTCAAGCTTTGTAATGAAATATAAAATAAATTGAATATTGTTTTTTCAATTTGAAGCATTTTAAATTATATCGAATGGACTTGGGCTGTTTCAATTTTTATGACAAATCTAGTTGTTAATTTTGAAAGTGGCTTAAGTCCATTCTCGGTAAGAAGACACATATTATTCACTTAATAATTGCTATTATTTTAATAGGAATTGTAAATTTAACTCTCTTAGATACACTTAAGGAGTGTGATGCATTGGTATCCTATACGTATATTTTGAATTTCATTGAAACGCAAACTCTTAAATATCGCAATTTAAACTTAAATGGACTTAGGCCACTTTCAAAATAAACGGCTCATTTACAATTTCATTAATTGTGAAATAAAAATATCTAGAACCGGTCATTCGACCGGTCGTGGTATGTTTAGTGTTAAGGATTAGCTTTGTAGATCAAAATTTTATATATTGATAATAACCTATAGACTGTAACGGCATTTCTTGATCGAAACGTTTTATAAGAGTCGCATTCTATAATCGGACATTTCATATGCAACAACCAAATATTTGTAGGTGGAAAGATATGATTTTGTTTACAGCCGATCGTTCGTTCGGCAATTTCGAGAAGTAGAATTGGATAGAGAACAGAAAATCGGGTAGTGCTTGTTTACCGTTAAAGATACAAGACTTATTTCAGATTGTTATTAGACAATAGTCGACAGGTCGATGTTGGTCGAACAAACAAGGTAAGATATTAAACAATCTCGGAAAAGCTTCGACGATCTATCTAAAAGTCTAAGAAAAATACTCGTGGAATGATTTTCTCAAACACTTATAAGGTAAAATAAGAAGAAAAAACCACACAGCATCTGAAGATTGCCTGATATTAGAAAAATGTTTCTTTAGGTTCAGATGCTCCTTTGGTAGCAATTTCGATAGGTAAAGGAATTTAATACTGCTTTGTTATGAAGTAAAATTGGATAGCACAATGAAAAGAAAAACTGCTATTGATTCACGACATAAGATTTTTCTTATAGGAGTTATGAGACAACAGTCGATTGAATGCTGGTTGAACAAACATGATAAAATAATTGAGCCATCTTGTAAGGAAAGCTAAAAATCTAAGAAAAATGCTCTTCGAGGAATTATTATCTGAAGCCGAAAAAGGAAAATTAGACGTAATAATGACTCATAGCACCTGAAAAGGAATACCGAAAAGAAAAAAGCACTCGAAGATTGCGGAATAATGCTTGCTTGTTAAAACGAAGTTAAAATTGGAGTTGGATCGGGGTCGTAACCTGCATCAGGCCACGAAGTTATTACGTCACAGAGGTTCTTCCAGATAGAGTAAGATACAGTAAGGTTTTGATATAATGTGAAAAGTTTGAGAACCAAATATTATTTATATCGTGCACAGATTCCCTAGTAGAAAAAGATAGCCAGTAAGAAAAATCAGTCGTAAAACAATATTAATCCAGTAGGAAAACTTTGTTATTTTTCATTATTATCTTACGTAACTTTCACTTACAAATTTGTGACATTTTTCTGATTGAAATGATATTAAACACGACACAATTTGGATCACATTTAATGGAACCTTGATTATCCGAACTAATCAGTGAAACATGAGCGTTCTCATAATGGAAGAGTTTCCTAATCACAGTGTTGAATAAAATCTTTATTGATTTATCCAGTAAGTAGTCTTGTACATGATTGATCTCGAGAGAGTTACATTAACGGATAAAAATAATTAGAAAAAAAACATTATTGTCTCATCGATGCATCTAACTCAAAACTTTCTTATTTTCCATTGTTTTCTTATAAAACCTTTATTTACAAAGTGACATTTTTTTTATTGAAATGACACTAAACACGACACAATTTGGATCACATTTAATGGAACCTTGATTATCCGAACTAATCAGTGAAACATGAGCGTTCTCATAATGGAAGAGTTTCCTAATCACAGTGTTGAATAAAATCTTTATTGATTTATCCAGTAAGTAGTCTTGTACATGATTGATCTCGAGAGAGTTACAGTAACGGATAAAAATAATTAGAAAAAAAACATTATTGTCCACCGATGCATCTAATACAAAACTTTGTTATTTTTCATGGTAATTATTTAAAAGTAGGGCCTCCTCTCCGATTTTGATGACCTTGAAATATGTTGTTAAAGTCATCATTCTGAACAACTTTTCCCTATACATATTACCGCCGCTCGATTTTAGTTTTCGAGGTATTCGCAAGAAACTATTGCTAATACTGTATTGAATTTTCCGTACTCTTGCACGCTGCGTGGCAACGTAAGCCTGTCCCGGCGCGGCGTCTGTTTACCTTTTGTTTCTAAACACGCTGTGGAGATGAGAGCTTTCAATTTTGAAAGACTACTCCTGGATTTTCGTATGCGTGGTCGGTCTGAACAAACAAAATATAGAGCGGTATTGCGATTGTTGTTTGAATTTTGGACGACATGGCCACGATGTTGCGTTTCAACTGGTCTGGGTTAAGTTTCTGTAAATATTCTCCACGATATTTCTTCCCAAACATTTTCTGATATAATTTCCCTATGTTAGCGATATTATTTCTGTTCGGTAAGCGGCTCGCGATCGTCATTACAAACCAATATGGCGGCGCCCTTCCCTGTCAAAAACACTGCAGATTGCTCAACTTTAAGGGGCAATGGTACTCACGTGACATAACTAGAAAGGAACTAGAATCTATGTTTAGAGCGTTGTCCAGTACAAAATTGCCGCTGGCTCAGGAGCAATTAAACGCTCTGGTTTACGTAATGAAATTGATTCGTAAAATGCGCACACATCTATTGTGAACTCTTGGATCGGCCAAGGTTCGAAAGTACACAATTCAAAGGTTATGCGCACACATTTATTGTGAACTCTTGGATCGGCCAAGGTTCGTAAGAAAGAACTCTTGGATCAGCCAAGATTCGTAAGAAAGAACTCTTGGATCGGCCAAGATTCGTAAGAAAGAACTCTTGGATCGGCCAAGATTCGTAAGAAAGAACTCTTGGATCGGCCAAGGTTCGTAAGAAAGGTACGTATGAAAGTTCATGTAAGAAAAGTTCGTGAGTTCATAGTAAGATTCATAGGGGAAGACTATTGCAACTTCTCAAGAAAAGTCCATAGAAAGTTCATGTGTAAGTTCATAGGGGAAGTTATTGTAACTTCTCAAGGAAGGTCCATAGAAAGGAAGTTCATAGAAAAGTTCAGAAGAGAAGTTTCACAGTTCACATCACAGTTCACTTTACAGTTCAAATACAAATCTGAAGTCGATATTGTTCTAAAAGGAAACCTCGTAAAGTTCTACGATTCAGTATGATAAAGTATAAGGTTCGTACGATTCTCTCGAAAGATCTTAAAGTTCTAAAAACTATTCTGCTGCAATTCCCTACCAAAGCTCGGAAAAGATCATTTCTTTGGTAAGGATAGAAGGGAAACCAATCACCAGTTTGGGGTGTAGTCCAAATCTGTGGAACGCCCACCAAGATCGTGATTTCATTTCTCACGCAAACCTCGCAAGACGCTACATAAAGATCCCTTGTTCCACAATATATTCCCAAACTGGTGTCGCCTTTCCGCTGAGTGTGAGCCTGCGATGCGTCGCTTGTCATTGACTGGGGTACGGTTGGTTTTTCTTTCTGATGCGAAACAGGACACTTAACTTTCAACCGTACCCCAGTCCGTAACTAATTCTAAGGGCCAAGAATGCCAATAAATAACTCGAAACTGACGATGTTCCACTCGATCGTAGCACAGGCCCAGACACAATGTCTAGACAATTCTAGACAATCTAACTAGATTTTGGGTCGAAACATAGGTTTGCGGGCTTCGGTTGTTTGCCCTTATTTGAGCAAATTTTAGGCTGTGTGAGGGCTCATTCTAAAGAGGCTTCGGTTATGTAGCCTTATACGAGCTGTACAAAGGTTTATTTGATAGAGGAAAGTTAAATGCACTGCGCTCAACTCATGATTTAACGAGATTATGTTTATATCTAAGAATATGAGTGTCCAAAGTAGGCAAAAAAAAATCGAGAAAACACCCGCAGGTTCCAATGTATTTTTCTGTCTCTAAAAGACTTTTCTCGTTAAATCATGAGTTGAGCGCAGTGCATTTAACCTTCCTCTATCAAATAAACCTTTGTACAGCTCGTATAAGGCTAAATAACCGAAGCCCGTAATTGTATTCAATTTCCCCATATTCCGTTCATGAAGACAGAGTCTAGAGCAAGTCTAGAGCCAATTTTAGTCCAGCTAGTTAGACGAGATGGTGCCTAGTCAGGACTGTCAACGTGGAATCATAACAACAAAAATATAAAGGGCATGAATCCACTCGGATCCATAGCAATAAAAATATTAATAAAGAAAAGAAAAAGACGTGGAATCATAGCAAAACTGAAACGTTAGGCTGATACGTATGTATATTTATCAGTGTTACCACAAAAAGAACTTTTTTGCTGAGGTTGGTAACACTGATAAATATCCTAAAACATGGGTAGCCTTCCCCCTTAAGCAAGCATAACTCCTGAACCATTGATCCTACAGGATCGAAACTTCGATCTGCACGGTCCCCGGGTACAAATCTACTGGATTACATACCAAATACATCATAATTTATAGGAGAAAAGCACAAATTTTGAGTCCGGTGAAGTAAAGTTTATCCGGCATCTCTAATAATATGCGACGTCGTCTTAATCTTTTGTCCGCTACTGTATATTCATTCTACTTCAAAGTAATTTAAGTTACAACATTGATATAAACTTTTAGATTCGATTCCGCCAAGTGGACAAATACTTACGGACGGTAGTGCAGATCGAGATATAACAGTACATAATTTTATTTACCGGCGGCCCTTCGTTCGAGTTGCCTACTTCTGAACTGTAATGGTTCACCGGCTGTATTATCGTCGCAGGACATAATATGTGTCACAGGGAACATAGTGAACAGAACAGACGCGTTTAGCGGACGATAAAGTATATGCGTCACTTTTTCTAGGTTAGCCCTGACGTTTCGGGCACAATGCGCCTTGTAACGAAAGGTAAATCGCGCGATGCACGAACCGCGTAACGTTGCGAACACGACAGAATGCGAGTTGAATCCACCACTCGATACCGTCCCCTTTGTTCTCATTCTTTCTCCGCTGGCTCTAGAATATGTGCGCATACAGGAAATAATGGGGGATCGTGCGAACCGTGCAACATCGTTGCGCACAAATTTTTTTCCGAACAATGGACGATCACAACATTCCCACTAATTTTTGGATATGCACTTTTGAAACCGATACAACGAACAATACTTTTACTGGAACTGTCGCTCGAGATAATAGGAAGAACTATTTTCGTGAGGATGCAGCGAATGAAACTTTTCATTTGAAAGGTCAGCTAAAACTATTAAATGACCCGCTCACTTGCCAAATCGATTAACTCCATAAAACAGAAAGTGGAGAAATGTGATGAAATAATATGCATTGTTTTTTAAAATTCCCTTCAAAATAAAAATTGAAATGAATATTGTATAATGCATAAATATAGATGTAGCTTTCATATAAAGACATGTAGAATGAATAGGATAGAATAGCCTTGGTGTAATCGTTATTAATATCACAACTTTTGGGAGACTAAGGGAGTTAATCGATTTGACAAGTGAAAAAAAAGTAATAACATCAAAACCAGTCTTCAAATTATATTTTTTATTGCAGAAAAAGTTCATTAGCCGCTAATAAACTTCTAATTTCAATAATTCTATTTCCGCAAGATATACATATATTAGCCGTTCACAGGCCAAATCCATTAATTCCACTTTCTGAAATATTTTATATTTAAGTGTCAAAGCACTTGGTTCAGTCTCTCATAACTTTTTTTATTTATAATAAATTTCCCAAATAATACAGATTAACACCATTAAACGACAAAATTTTTTGATCGCGGATTTCATTATTGCAACGATTTACATTAGAGTACGGAATATAATCAGAATGGCTTCTGAATGGTAATGTTAATCAGAATGGCTTCTGAAATAAATTATTTATTATTCGGCGACCAAAAAAAATTTTGTCGTTTAATGGTGTTAATCTGTATTATTTGGGAAATTTATTATAAATAAAAAAGGTTATGACTGAACCAAGTGCTTTGACACTTAAATTAAAAATATTTCAAAAAGTGGAGTTAATCGATTTGGCCTGTGAATGGCTCAAATCAATTTTATACAGGTAGTGGATGATACAACTGGACAGGAGATGATTCTACATGTAAAAATATGCCTAATATAATCTGTTTATTCATACTATGTTTCATCCTAAGAATCAGAATCAATATATTGATTTTCTATTGAATTCCTTTCCTAGATATTTTAGGTTGAATATTACTCTGAGAAATGTGTATATGGACCCAAATGTACCATCATTCTATGATATATGTCCTCATTTGTTTAATCCATAAGCTCTAACGATTGTATTCTATTCTATATTTTTTAAATAATTTGTATGACGCTTCCAACTCTTTTTCTGAGTACGCATCAATCGGTAAAATGCAGTTTCTAAACGGTAAAATGCATGTTGTTCGGTGTTGTCTTTTTTTTATTTAAGATGAAAGTCGGACAATATGATTTTTTTTTATGAGACCGTATATTTTAAACTCTTTTCTATATGCTCATCCTTGATCTCGAAAGTAATTCGAGAACAATTTTCAATGACAAAATTATGCTCCAAAGTGTACAGATTTCATACAATATAAGGAAATAAGCGTAAAAGTTGCTACAAAATTGTCCTTGATCTTGAATTTCAAGGTCAAATTTTTTTACTGCAATGTATTCTACGCACTATGGGGATTATAGGTTATAGGTTATAGATAAAGGTTATCCCCATAGTGCGTAGAATACAATGGAGTAAAAATTTGACCTTGAAATTCAAGATCGAGGACAATTTTGTGGCAACTTTTAAAAGGTTATCCCCATAGTGCGTAGAATACAATGCAATAAAAAAATTGAGTCCTTTTATTGAATTTCAAGGTCAAATATTTTTTTATTGCATTGTATTCTACGCACTATGGGGATAAAAATTTATCCAATGCAATAAAAAGATATTTGACCTTGAAATTCAATAAAAGAACTCGATAAAAGGATATCCCCATAGCGCGTAGAATACATTACAATAAAAAAAATTTGACCTTGAAATTGTCGAAGGAACCATGTACAATTCTATAAAAATGTCAATTAACCCTTAGCACTCGAGTGGTGACTCAGAGTCACCAGTAAATATTGCTGTACCATTGTTCATAATATTGTTCACATTATTTAATATGTTGATATCTAATCAATTACTACATATTTCAGAATTGTATGAGGTATTATATCAATTTCATATCCACAAAATGAAAGAAAATCATACAGTAGGGAATTATTCTAGGTCGGAAGAAATGTTGAATTTTCGAATCGAAATAGCTCCGAGTGCAAAGGGTTAATATTATTTTCATTTTTAAAAGAAAAATCCATTAAAAAAACGCGGATCTGCATGAAGTTTGACGGTCCGATAATTACATTTGCAAAGTTACCGAGTAGAATGGATCAGCTATTAGGCCTGCAAGTAGAACAAGTGCGCAACGAATCAAACAACTAAAGTGGTGAGTGATTTGATGGATCAGTAGAATAACTAAACGATTGATCAAAAGCTCGGAGAGGAAATGTCATTTCACGTGAAAGTAGAATAGCTTTGTTATGTATCGGACTTTGAAATGACCTTGAGTTCATTAACACTTTAAGCTCAGTCGCGTTTATCATTAATGAACGACATAGGTCTTCGCCTAGATCTGAAAATAGACTTTCTGGAAATATATTGATCGAGATAACCACGTTATGTTAATATGTAAAGGGATAAAATTGAATCGTGATATAATTGAGCCGTTTATTTTGAAAGTGGCCCAAGTCTATTTAAGTTTAAATTAAGATATTTAAGAGAGTTTGTACGTATAGGATACCAATGTATCACACTCCTTAAGTGTATCCAAGAGAGTTAAATTTACAATTCCTATTAAAATAACGGCAATTATTAAGTGAATAATATATGTCTTCTTACCAAGAATGGACCTAAGCCACTTTCTTTAACAACTAGATTTGTCATAAAATTTGAAACAGTCCAAGTCCATTCGATATAATTTAAAATGCTTCAAATTGAAAAAACAATATTCAATTTATTTTATATTTCATTACAAAGCTTGAAAAACACCATTTATGCAATTCAGGAAATCTTCTAACCATATAAATTACATTACAATTTACTCCTCATTTACATTTTGTGTATGCGGGAGGGATTTGAAGAAGTCATGGTGCTCCGGTGGTATATACCGTAGTAAGTCCATCATATCCTTGTATTTCGTTGTTGTAATTTGTCTTATATTTTTATAAAGTGATGTCAATACAATATTTTCGAATTTTCTTGGTCTACCCCGATGTGGTAATAAATTCAGTATTTTAAACTCTGCATTCTCATCCATTGATATCTTATAGAAAATTTTATGTGGTTCATTTCTCAACAAATGCATCCAGCATATTTTTAACCAATTTATTGTTTCCCCGTTAGAATTCTTTACCCTTTTAAAAATTGCCAAAAATCTTGTTGATATGGAATCCTCTTGTTTCATTTCATTTAAAATAAAGTTATTACCTTTCCGGCACTTCTTGATAACATTATAACAATCTTGGGGGACAAACAGTAAATTATTTTTCTTTAATGACACTTCTACGACGCCAAAATCTCTGTCATTCGGTAAAAACGAATGTCCTGATACTAAGAATTTATGGTGTATGATTTCCACATTATGTTCAACAGTTTGGACAATTTTTAGCCACGTTAAAGCTACTTCAATATTTCTATTCTGCCCTTCTGAGTTACTATCTTAACATCAAACAACTGACAAATGGACTTAGGCCACTTTCAAAATAAAAATTTGTATCATTCTATTAACCAGCTAATTTTCTTTTTATAAAATTTTTGTGATTTTAAATATATTGTTACGAGCCAGGGCGAGAGGGTGTTAACCCAGGAATGTAATATCTATTTGTTAGTTAAAATGCGCGGACGAACCCAATGCGTTATTATGTGTTTACCCTGATATTACTCTTAAATGAGGGGTTAGCAACTTAAAATTTTGGGGTATTTCTTTCAACCTAAAAGCTGAATTTATTAACCCTTAGCACTCGAATGGCGACTCTGAGGCGTCACTAAAAATTGCTGTGCCATTATCCAAAATATTGTTTAGATTATTAAATATATCGGTATCTGATCGATTACTAAACATTTAGGTATTGTATGCAGTATTTATATCAACATACTACACTTCATGTACATAAAATTTAAAAAATCATAGGGAAAGGAAATATCCTAAATCGAAAGAAATGTTTAATTTTCGAGTTAAAATAGCTTCGAGTGCAAAGGGTTAATTTATTATTATTATATGTTTTATGAATTATATTATTATTATGTGATTTCCCTGATATTACTCTTGAATGAGGGGTTAGCGATTTAAAATTTTGGGGTATTTCTTTCAACCTAAAAACTGAATTTATAAATTTATCATTATTATGTGTCTTATGAATTATATTATTATTATGTGTTTACCCTGATATTACTCTTAAATGAGGGGTTAGAAACTTAAAATTTTGGGGTATTTCTTTCAACCTAAGAGCATTGTTTTGCACACGATATCAATAAAAATTGTAGTGAGGTCCGCTAGACCATGCTTGTCCTGCTAAACTCCTTGGGGACATGGCCCATTGTCTAGATTAGAAAATAATCGTTGGGTCAACGAAAGTGTTAGGATTTATAACACGTGTGAGAGAGAGAGAGAGAGAGAGAGAGAGAGAGAAAGGAGCAAAAATAAAATTCTCCGGTTTCCGTTTGATTAAATAAGTTGCATTGGTTTCATGGACTTTTTATGGACATCGGCTCGACGATCAACTTATCAATCAATTATTTTTGGTCGGTGACGTGTACGATATTGGCTGTGCGACACGAAACGAAAAATAATGGCTTAAACAACAACGCGCTACTGTCAGCGAGACGAAACATTGATCGAGCGAACGCATAAAAAGTTGACGTGCTTGACTGTGGGAAAGAAATACACGATATTTGTTAAATAGTCGCGATATTTTTCTGCGACCTTCTACCCAGAATTTATCCAGTGCCTACCCACTCCACTGCCGGCCAATGCCGCGGGGGGGTGTGAACCACTACTAATCGAATTACAAAACTTC
Source organism: Lasioglossum marginatum (assembly GCA_028455795.1). Classification (NCBI taxonomy): domain Eukaryota; kingdom Metazoa; phylum Arthropoda; class Insecta; order Hymenoptera; family Halictidae; genus Lasioglossum; species Lasioglossum marginatum. Next base: position 2,693,921 of record CM052253.1, on the reverse strand, counting down.
TTTATTTTTCATTATTTTTTTATGGGACTTTCACCAACTTATTTCTGGCATTTTTCTGATTAAAATGACGCCAAACACGATATCATTTCAACTGTTTAATCGACGATGAAAGTTTCGGGCGCAAGTAAGGACAGCATATGGGAAAGAAGGAGACGCGGACAGTCGCCGTCGCCGGCACAGTTCGAAGAATTTCCCATACGCTGTTCTTCGTTGCGTTCGAAACTTTCATCGTCGATTAAACCACTAAATACATAAATGGGTCTATCGACGAATGTCCCTTTAAATTTTGTTTGTCTCATGGCACGCACACGATCATGTTCTGTCTCATCGACACGGATGTGTGAACTGTAGTAGTAGGCTTTCGTCAATACGTATAATTCCACACAATCAAATTTTACAAAAACTTTAACAGCTTATATCTCCATAAGTTTTTACCATTAAGTTTTTACACACCAGACTGAAAATACACTAGTTTAAAGTCAACCTTTGCAAAAACTCGTACGCACTTACCCCTGTCACGTCCGGTGGTTTAGCCATTAATAATAATTAATAAATCAATCATGTATGACATATATTTTCCGAATTTCTTTTAATACCTGCTCTACTAATGTTGCACGGGAAATACAATATCAAATAATATAATCATTAATTAATATTGAATTACTATATATTATACTATATTGCGAGCGACAGAACCGATAGAATTAACCCTTTGCACTCGGAACTATTTTAACTGGAAAATTAAACATTTCTTTCGATCTAGAATATTTCCATTCCCTATGATTTTTGAAATTTTATGCATATGAAATTGGTATAATACCTCATACAATACCTAAATGTCTAGTAATTGATTAGATATCGATATATTTAATAATGTAAACAATATTTTGAATAATGGTACCGCAATTTTTAGTGGTGCCTCAGAGGGGACAACCGAGTGCAAAGTTAAAGAAAATCTATATATAGGATATATTTCACAGTTGTCTACATGGGATTGCTAACCCATGAGATTTATTTTAAACTCATTATGAATTTGGAACTTCATTGAACAAATTAAGAACACAGCGAAATGTATTTTATTAAACAAAAGAGATGATTCGAAATATAAAATTGCGAGCGAATATCCGTTGAGGCCTGTTCATCGCTGAAGAATGTGAAGATAGTCCAGAGGAGTCTAAGATAGACACTGCATAAAGAACAAAAGATCGATGAATAATAAACTGATGACTAATTACCTGGCAGGATGTGCAAAGCAACATGATCCAGCAGAAGGATGATAAGAACAAATCGAAAATTAAACATCCGGTCAAAATGCAGACGACAAATTAAGAAGAAAAGCGATTACGAAGAATTGATGAGGATGCATTCACCCTATGAAGGTTAAGCCAGAACAATGGATTGATCGATCTATAAAAGGAATGGCTCTTCATCAGGACGAGTTCAGTCACATCTTAAAAATCAAGCAGTCAGTCAATGGTCGTCAAAGTTCAGTCACCATCCTAAACCATTACGAAATACTGTACAATTCAAGTATACTTTCAGTTTGCTGAATACTAATCAGTTATCAAATACGAGCGAATTGTCAACATTACTAGTGCAGTTGTGAAAATATCACCGAAGCGTGTACACCCGCTGGATTTAAAATCATCATCATCTACAACACGGAGCGAACACCAGCGAACAACAAAGCGAATAACAAAGCGACTGCGTCTGATAAACGAACCACCTATACGGTAAATACTAACAAATATTAATAAGGTCCTAATAACTCTATGTATCCGGAATTCGTTACATAAAATATATTTTGTTTATTTAAATCTAAATCAAAATATCATATCATTTTTAAAAGAGTTTACCCAACTTCGATTTCTACGTTCCAAATCCTCAAACAAAGCCAATTAGATTTAAGAAATCCTCAATTCCCGAACCGAAGTCGGTGAAAGCAGGTAGGTTCAAAACTGCGTTTTATACACTGTCTCAACTCTCAAAATTTATAGTATCTCTTTAAAACGTCCATCTCAGGACATAACACTCCACTTCACCTTATTTATTTCGTGACCATACTCATTTTTAAGTAGACAATAATAAAAATTCGTTAAAAAAGTTAAGTAGACAATAGTACAAAATAAAAATTCACGCAATGGAGGGTTAAAACAATGTACGCTCGAAGCACGATACCGCAGTAATCGGTACAGTCATCCTATGCTCGTAACGAGTCGAGTAGCTTTATAAAAATATCGAGCTACTTAACTAACCAGCTACTTGTTCTTCCGGTAGTCTACGTGATCGTATTGCTCTTCTTTTTACCTCAGAAGCCATCGACGCGCTTCGTTTGATCGTGGTCTCGTTCCATTTGGATAAAGAGGTACTTTCCGTTGTAGCCAAGTCCCTCATTACTGTTGCATTCTACTTATCTGATCAGCCGCCTCCGCGTTGTGTTTGTAGGGTCAATGATACGCGGCACTGCTGTGACTAATTACTATTTCATTTTACCTATCCTGTCATCTATCGTCCCGGTTCTCTTGTCGGCCGAGGGATCTGCTCGAGCCACCTGTCTGATCAGTTACGTTCATATTCTACTGGCCGAACAGATAACTTCTGCAAAATTTTGTACAGGGTGTACAAAAATAAAAAGTAATGGTCTTCCGTCCTAGGGATGTATGTAAAAATCAATTTTTACTATTGTTCTTCACAAGGTGATTCGGAACCCACGTTAATAATAAAATGTAGGTCCTGCTGAAATTAGGCGATAGTGAGAGTGGAAAGAGGGGAGAGTGGTAAATGGATTTGAAACCCCGAGGGGACCAAATATCATTACTTTAACTATTGTTCTTCACAATTCCGACCAAATGCATTTTTAACCAAACATATTTTCTAGACGTCATTTACTAAACCAATTCTTCTAGCTTTACAGAAAAATTGAAGTCGTTTGGTCGATTCATAAAAAAGTTATTTTAATTTAAAGTGTGTGTGATCAGTTATGCTCCTAACTGTATATCTATAGAAATAGTGTATACAAATGATTGATATTAAATGGTTGTAGAGAAATACGTTAATCAAAGACAACACGCTCAAGAATAATGTTTATAATTTCCAGTGTTAAATTCTAGATCGCGCCTTGAATAACATGCAGCGAAAATTGCTTCTGGCACGAAAAGATTTCAGCGATTTAAACGAGCACTACCGGCGAATGCCTCGGTTGAAAGCACCGCCGCCGTTTGTAAATTAAACGTTTAATCACCCGGTATTACTCAAACAGATTGAACTTTAAAGGAGGCACCCAGCAATTTACTCGGATCGTTTAAATTCCAGGCACACGAACGGCTATCGAACTTTTGTGAATTATTAATATCGACGCGGCTCGATTTCTGCAATTCGGCCTGAAACACGACGCGACAGCCTCGTCTTTCCAATCTTTTTATGTGCCCACAGGAATTTGCAGGCTGTTACAAAGCGTGCGAATCCAATTCACTATATCACCGTTCAGAATTAATCTCTCGAATGTGATACGTGAAATCGCTATGATAGACAGTAAATGTGTGTACAGTTTATTTTCAGCCTACGGCCGTAAAAAAGGAACTCGGATTGCAATACTTGCCCCATTATCTTACGCTCTCACTCATTCATGCATCGATCATTCATCAATCTTCAGGTAAGGTGAAATGCCCTAAGTGCGGACAAGTCAAAAGTGATGCCTACATCTGGACAATTGAATTTTTATAGTAGAACCAATAATTAAGAGATTAAATAATTATTTTATATATTCTGAAGCCTTAGCTACAAGTAGGTGTGAATATTATTTGATTAAGACATTAATTGAAATTTAAAAATAAATTCAAAGTTTATCTGAAAACAGTATACAAAATAGTCTATTTTCATGCGAATCGTGTGCACATTTATGGTTTGAATTTTTATTACAAAAAAAGATATATAATTTAAGCCCTTAGACGTAACTTAAACAATAATTATTAATTCAAATATTAGATGTCCAAGTTTAGAACTGTTTTGAAATATACAGTGAGTCACGAAAGTATTCGAACGCTCTGAAATGAAAAGTTCTAAAAAATATAAGTCATATCACGAATTATAAAATATTTTTATTCCTATAGTAACATATAAGTATCATGATTATATAATACATGTTAAATTTAAAGTGTCTTTGATAGCATAAACAATACTTATAAAACATTTCTTAGCAACATCGGCTAAATGAACGCCACAAAAGTATTCGACCGACGAAACTTATAATGCAAAACAAACCTTGGATGTGACAAACTGTAAACATTTCTCAGTTGGCATTATACACTTTCCGCGTTCAGTGCTGCGAGTATTAATAAGATTGTAAAAGTTATATTAATAATGTACACAAAAAAATCATAAACAAGCATCACTGATAGGAAATTGATAATTAAATGGCATAATGAAGCCAAAAGCTATGGTGAAATAGCTCAATTATAAGGGAGAAATAAATCTATCGTTTATTACATAGTGAAAAAGTTAAAAACCACTGGAATCCTTCAGGATAAAGTCCGTTCTAGCCGGCCCAAGAAATTAACGAAGATGGAAGAAAATACAATTGTGCGTGAAATAAGAAAATATACAATTTCTGGTCCAAAACTTGCAACACTAGTCGCCAATAGTTTTAAAAAACAGGTGCACCCTGAAAGTCGAAGAATCCTCCGTGAAAATGTTTTTCATGGTTGTATTCCTCGAAAGAAGTCGTTTATTAGCCAAGTTAATAAGCAGAAGAGACTAAATTTCGCTAAAAAATATGTCAATAAAGATAAAGATTTTTGGAAACGTTATATTCTCTGACGAAAGCAAATTTAACATATTTGGACCAGATGGATGCCACAAAATTTGAAGATTAGCAAATAGAGAAATGGATCTTAAAAACCTACGTCTAACCGTGAAGTATGGGGGGTGGATCGATAACGGTATGGAGGTGTATTGGAGCCAACGGTGCTGGAAACCTCGTTATTATCGAAGTAATATTAGATAAATATAAATATCTGCAAATATTAAAAGATAATTTGTAACGAAGTGCGGAAAAATTAGGGGTAGTAGAGAATTTTCATTTTCAACAGGACAATGATCCGGAACATACTGCACATATCGTTAAACAATGGATCATATACAATGTGCCCCACGTTTCAGAAACACCCCCACAAAGTCCGGACATCAATCCCATAGAACACTTATGGACAGAAATCGGCAAACAACTTAGCAAATATAATACTAATTCCAAGGAAGCATTAAAAACCACAATTTTTGGAACAGTATAAAGAAAGATATTACTGAAAATTTGGTTGACAGCATGCAATGACGTTTTCAAGCCGTAATAAGTGCTCACGGTGGTCCGACAAAATATTAAAACACTGTAATTTAGTCGTCCGAATACTTTTGTGGCGTTGTTTAGCCGATGTTACTAAGAAATGATTTAGAAGTATTGTTTATGTTATCAGAGAGACTTTAAATTTAACATGTATAATCATGTTACTTATACGATACTATAGAAATAAGAATATTTTGTAATTTGTAACATGACTCATATTTTTTAAGCGTGAAACTTTTCATTTCAAAGCGTTCGAATACTTTCTTGACTCACTGTATCTAGTTATTTATGTGATATTGTACACTACAGCGTTAATGTACGCTCGTATATTTCGAATTCGGTACGCAGTAATTGGTGCGTGACTCTTTTTCATCCGCAGTAATACGTACAAAATATTATCGATTTTATTTTTTAACATTTTCTTATGTTGTATTAGGTTTTGAGGGCCACCAATTTTTTTTTGTATTCAGAACATATCATTCTTCCTTAAAATGCTTACACATGTTATTATTTCGTGATAAATTAGGGATAATGTTAAAATAAAGTACGATCGAGGCATGATACTGCAGTAATCATTACAGTTACTCTACACAAACTTTGGAGAATATTATGTTAGCGAAAGAGAAAAGAGAAAAGATTTGTATAAAAGCAGGAATTAATGCCTGGAACTTCGAAGAAAGGGAGAGAAACGGGGGTGGAAAGATTTTGGTAAGGAAAAAAGAAAAGAAAACTGAAAAGGACGAAGGTGAACTGAAAATACCAAAGAAAGGACTGTTTGATAGGGCGTGGAATTAGCTGGATAGAAATGGAGCAAATTCGGGAGGCAGAAGAGAAAAATTGCAGAGAAATTGAAAAGGAGAGATATCGAAGTGCAACAGCATTGCGATATAATCGGATAAAGAAATCAAAATATAACCAAATATATAAATATTTAACTACTGCACGGTTACCAGAATATTTAAGAAAAGAAGCCAGAGATGGAAGTCAGTGATTATTATTGGCATGAGCGGGATGTGGAACGGTAGAGAGATGAAACAGATAGTGGCAAGGGAGTTAGGGCAGACAATGCGAAATATGCGGCGGCGAATCTGGGAATTTGGAACATATGGTAAGAGAATGCCGGGAATTACAAAGAGATAGTTGCATAGTAGCGGTAGTAAATGAGAAAGGATTTGTCTGATACAAAAAGGAACAGCCATTAGAAGAATTTGAAGATGTTGTTACATTATTTTCGACTTTCGAACACGATTAAAAAAGAAAATACATTTTCATTTAACTTCGGTCTCTTAAAATCGACTTAACAATCCTTATTTTCAAACATTGCCAAATACTTTTTCACTTGGAAATTAATGAACCGCTGTAAAAAAAAATAGTGTATTTCATTCAAAAAGAACAAAGAGGTCGTACACACCACGTAATCCTCTTGATACCATGTAACATCTGTTATTAGAATGTTACTAGTGTTAGAAATAATTTTTTGTACAACGCACATATGTACTCGTAAAGTATTCGTACGCCCTTTAAAACAGAATATCTTTTTTATAATTGTACCAAACGACCTGATGTTTTGTAAGCAATTAGAAGCATTGGTTTACTAAATGATCTGCAGAAAAGATTTTCCAAAAATTACAATCTACAAGGTTGCATGCAAAAATGAAAACAGCATTTTTTAAAACTTTTTTATTTGGGTCCTTAATGAAAATTTAAAATGTATGTTTTGTAGATCTATGTTAGTTATATACATACTGAAAATTTCATCGAAATCGATTGACGCAGGAAAAAAATGACACGCATCGTAAGATGTAAGAATCTGTGGATTTTAAGCAGAAACTGACCGAAAGTCGCGAAAATCTATGACCTTCGCCACATTTAACCACTTGTAGCTCTTGGGTATGTTAATCGATTTCGATGAAATTTTCAGTATGTGTATAACCAACATAGATCTACAAAACATATATTTTAAATTTTCATTGAGGGCCCAAATAAAAAAGTTTTAAAAAATGCTGTTTTATTTTTGCATGCAACCTAGTAGATTGTAATTTTTCGAAAATCTTGTTTGCAGATCATTTAGTAAACCGATGCTTCTAATTGCTTACAAAACATCAGATCGTTTGGTACAATTATAAAAAAGTTATTCTGTTTTAAAGGGCGTACGAATACTTTGGTCCTCCACTGTATATGATCTAAGAACCTATCTCTAAGAGCCAGATCTAAGAACACGCATAATTTTTGAACCAGCGAATTCCTACTTTAAAACTTGGATTTCGGGCATTTTCTCGCCGAAATCTGCAGGATTACATTTAAAACAGTTAAAAACTTTTAGTTTCCTGAGGTAAAGTTCAGCCTGCATTATTATTATCGAACAACGCGTAGCCACGTTTCTTGAAAACCTAGGTAGAATTTTTCATTAATCGAAAACGAAACAAACCATTCGGACAATCTAATAATTTCTACTGTTTCCACTTCTTTCTTTATGCCCCATAGTTCCACGCCGAACATAAAAACATCCAGTATTAAACTGTCGAACAGGATCATTCTGATTTTATAATCATGTTTATTCCTATTATTCTCCATGGTTGTTAAACCGCTGTGACACAGTGGTGTTGTACCGTGTAAAGAGACAAATCCTATTTTTTCAATGTTTGTTGATGATCAAGTCTCTCTTTTGACGGATGTTATTTGTAAATATTTTTTCGCGCGAACTGCTATTAAAAATCATGCTTTCAATCTGCACGCAAATTGAATTGTGGCACTGTATCAATTTTTCCCCACGAGCTTCCCGCTCGTCCCCTTGCGCGGACACTCGTCGATCGTTGCAAATTACAGCGAACCATAAAACTTGGCTTTATTAGTAAAAGCCTGGAGTAACGAGACGCTTGAAGCCGATAGCACAGATGATTTAAATATCGCCGTTTTTCCAGCCGCGTATCGATGTTTTGTATTATCGGAGAAGGAATAAAAACGGAATTGATTGCCGCCGGGTAATGCAATGCACAGTGTGCAAGAGAAACACGCGGCCGGGAATGAACTTCGTTATAATACGTTTCAACACATCGTAAAAAGTTTTTCGTACGATATGAAACATGAATACGTGGAACCGGCGCGCGTGATTCGAGCACGCGACGATTCCACGACGGAATCGTTGAACACGGTTCTTCGAGAAATTACTTTTTCGTGTTTAATGTTCATAACGAACGGAAAAAGAGTAACGGTTTAACAACTTGCCGTTCAAGATATGCAATTATTATTGTTATTGTTGTTATTATACCTTGCTACCGAGTAATCTGTGTGCTTAACCTCGTGCTGGTCGTGTGGACAACACTCGCTCCAGCGTATCTTCATCGACATTTTTATTTCCGTACTGCGGATATTAATACTGTATCACGTTTGTTTTTTATATTTTATGAATGGTTCTTTAGTTAACGTTTTTTTAAGGCGGTAGACTCGTTTCCAGCAGAGTTGGGCATTAATCGATTAAAACTTTAATCAAGATTGATTGATTAATGTGTACGATTGAAAAAGTAATCATTGAAAAATCGGCGATTGATTCAATCGATTGATGAAGTTAATCGTCAATCGTTGATTAAAAGAAGAAATCATCGGAAAATCGGCGATTGATTTAATCGATTGATGAAGTTAATCGTCAATGCTGTACTGTTAGCGATAGGGCTGTGCGAGTACCCGTAATTTACGAGCCGAGCTAAACTCTATTCGATTCCTTCGAATATATTCGAGTAATTCGAAAAATTCCGAGCTGAAAATTCAATTTCAAATAAATCGAAGTTTTACGAGGGCTCGAATATTCGAGCCGTTTGATTTTTTCAAGTAGCTCGCATTTTTTTCGAACTTTTTCGTTGATTTCAAGTAGCTCGGAAAATTCGGGTTACCCTGGGTTCGTCGACAACTCATTTCACCGACACTGTTTTCATCGACACGATTTGATCGACATTAACTTTCGTCGACGCTATGTTTTCATCGACACGGTCTCGACGAGTAATGACTCGACTCGAAATTCGAGTACATGAATATATCGAGTACTCGCACACCCCTAGTTAGCGACCTTTTGTTTACAACAGCGGAAAGTAATGATGGCAGCTTATTATAGCTTACTGATTCTTCATATTAATGTTCGTCATCAGATTAAAATAGTTTTTAAACATTTTATTTTATATTTTTTATTATATACATGTATACATTATATATATGTGCATATGATTTCTTTTGTTTTCTTGAATTTCGGTTTACTATTACTTGTTTTGCACTTTTATTTTTATGTAAGCATTTTTATAGGAGATAAAAAGAATAAAATGCTTTATGAACTAAAAACTATATTATTTTATAAAAAATTGGAACAGATCCAATTGAATTTGTATGGGTTTGTATCAAAATAATTGATTCGTTATATGGCTTTTCGACCTTTTTTCCGGCTTTTATTTACGGCCAACTTTTCCGGAACGTATCTAGGCCGTAAAGCGAGGTATAGGTAGAAAACATTAGTTACAAAAGCTTATTGCCCGAGACAACATAATTTTTTATTTCTGATTATAGAAAATGCTAAGAAAATGCTAAGGAACTTATTGTTCTACTCTTAATTAATTTGTTATCACAAATTTCGCGTGTCCAGTAAATAGGACCAGAGTTGGGCAAAAATTTTTATTTCAATAAAAACCAAGGACCAAAACTTCGGATTAAAATTTTGTTAATATTTCTTTTGCTTCTTAGCAAAATCGTCCAGAAAAATTTGACGAGACAGAAGAAAGGTTGATAATCAATCGTTTATCACAAATAATGCAAAATAAATTACAGGATGCCTTCAAATTAATAAAAACTTCCAAGTCGTTACTAAATATCTGGTAATTGATATCTTTACCCTAGCCTCATTTTAATATTGAAGAAAGAACAATATTTTATAAAGCAATAATAATAACTCAATTGATGGAAAAATGAAGAAGCTTTTTTAGAGAATATTTTAATCTACTTAAATTTTTTAATTATGAATTAAAATAATTTTATAGAAAATTTTAATATTAGAGGGGGATATTATTTTCATTCGGATTTTTGTATTACCACTGAATTTTAATAAAATATAGTTAATTAGAACATTTTATCTTAGATAAACTGGAACGCAAATATCATGTGAACCGCCAACGAATAAATTACACGAGGCATCATAGTCTACCGTAGATAAAAGCTACATTTACGAGCAAACGGGACTGACAAAACTTAGGTAACTTAATAAAAGTTGTATAATAAAAATGCATACAGAGTTTTAAATTAGTTAGTCACGCCGTTCCATTTCTGAAAAAGTGCTAAATAGTTGATACTTTTCAGAATGAAAACTAAACGTCCCTTAAAGCAATCCCTATTCTAATTTATAACTAGACTGCGTATTTTTATACAAAACCAAAATTGTCTGCTGCCATTACAACTTACAAGGGCTGCATATACATTTTTTTTCTTTCTTTAATTATTTTAGTAAGTCCAAAAAATAATAGAACAGTAGTTTTAGATTCTTCGAATATCTTCACTATTTTAATTTTGACTATTTATAAAAGTCTTTTGTGTACGTATTAAGCAAATCGATTTTTGAATCGAGAAAAAATATAAAATGTTTTTCCGTTACGGATAAAAACGTTTTAATAAACATTCTGTATACAGCAGGTAGCGTTTTTGGTTGAATTTCGCCAGACTTGGGCATTAATCGATTAAAATTTTTACCAACATTGATTGATTAATGTGTACGATTAAAAAAGCTAATCATTGAAAAATGGGCGATTGATTCAGTCGGTTGATGCGACAGTTAATCGTCAATCGTTAATTAAAAAAAGAAATCATCGAAAAATCGGAGACTGATTTAATTGATTGTTGAAGTTAATCGCCACAAGGTCTATCCATAAATTGTAATAAGTACAGTGGCCGGATTTAATATTCGGACACTCTAAAAAACACGATAACATTTTTAATATTGTACTATACGATTTGAACTTTCTTTGGAAATGTTTTCAAAAATTGCAATAGATCGGAATTATACAAAAAAATACTAAAAGTTGCATTTTACAACTTTGTTATGTGGGCCTATATTGAAAATTTAAAAAATACGTTTTGTAGATCTGTGCCAATTATATGAAAGTTTCATCGAAATCGATTGATGCGGGAAAAGACGACAGGCATTGAAAGAATCAGATTTATTGCAGTTAGAGGCCGAAAATCGTGAAAATCTACAATGTTTACCATTTTTAAACGTTTGTAGCTCATTGCAACGTCGACCGATTTTGATGAAATTTTCAGAATATGTTTCATTCACACAGATCTACAAAACGTATTTTTTAAATTTTCAATATAGGCCCACATAAAAAAATTGTAAAATGCAACTTTTAGTATTTTTCCTATAATTCCGATCTATTGCAATTTTTGAAAAAAATTCTTTTCATATCCTGTAGCAAACTAATTGCTCTAGCTTCCAAAAACGGTTCAAATCGTATAGTACAATATTAAAAAAGTCATCGTATTATAGACCAAATGACAATATACCTAAACTCCGTTTGCATTTCTTTCAGTATGCATACAATTTTGATTCCGTATTCCATTTCGAAATTTTAGCAGTTAATCATTAATCAATTATCCGATTAACGATTACAATTGAAAAGAATATAATCGTTAACCGCAATTAACGACTAAAGTAGGAGTTTAATTGTTAATTGCGATTAAAACGATTGAAGTAGAAATTTATTCGTCAATCGTTGATTTAATTTTTGCCAAACTTTCAATTTCACTGTAGTATAGCGGACTACATATTATTCAGAAATTTAGTAAAAGTCGGTGTATGAATAATTTACAGAAATATTTAGGTTAACGGGGATACGGGGTCTCGCAGACTCCGGCACGTTATTAACACAAAAGCGGAGGCTTCGACAGCGCCACTTACCAGATGCAAATTAACTTTTACTACTTTTAGGGAGACACTTGGATCCGGGTCCACAGGTTTGAGTGTTACAGAAAAAGATGGTTCTGCGGGAGTCTGCCACTCCTCGTCATCGGTTACGAGTTCAAGGATGCAACGCGGTGTGAAAAAGGTTTCAGATTTGAGCATTGAGATTGCGCCAGAGGTGGACAGTATTTGGCGAAATAAATATTTCAAATACTGCTTAATATTTTAGATTTTATCTTGCTTAAAGAAAATAGTATTTTAAATAAGATATACTTCGGAAATAAAATATTATTAATTTAAAATAATATAAAATATTAATAATTTCTTATTTATATATTTATTTAATTATTAAAATATTTACTTATAATACTTATTTAATTATTAAAATATTAATAATTATAAAATATAAAATAAAATATTAATAATTTCGGAAATAAAATATTAGGTGTACAAATTAAGTCGGTGCCTTGATATTAAATTATTTATAACTCTGATTTGAATGCAAATAATCGCCTGCCATTTTGTAACGTTGAAGTACCAGCACTTACAGTTATGAAACATTTCCCAGATAGCACCCGACGTCTCATAGACGTCTGTTTTACGTCGTTTTTAAGGTCTGAACGTCTTACGTCCCAAAAAGACGTCTTTAAGACGTCGTTTTACGTCTGAAATAAGACGTCTTACAAACGTCTTTTCGGAGATATCGTCTAAAAAGATGCCTAAAAGACGTCTTTTCGGGGATGTCGTCTAAAAAGACGCCTAAACTACGTCTAAAAGACGTCTGAAGAGATTTCCGGGAGCCTTCGGGAGCCGTTCAGACGTCTTACAGACGTCCGAATGTCTTGCGGCAGGCGTCTTACAGATGTCTTTGAAATGTTTCAATGCTATCTGGGTTGAGATCTAGTCAAAACAGAACCTATTAGTAAGCAAGATGGCGGCGTCTGACAAGACTCACATACGGCACTGTATACTGTTTGTCTTGCAATTAAAGAAAAATGCTTCCGAAACCGCTGAAATGATTTGTTCTCCTTTGATTTTGATGAATGTATTGAATTTTGTTTGAATTTTGTTTGAATTTTCATTTATCCCGATCACTCCAGCATCATCTAGCAGATACAAATTTCCAAACATTGGAAGAGGTGCAAAAAAGTATTAACGAATTCATTACATGAAAACCCCATCTTTTTTCCGTCAAGAAATTCGACAGTTGCCTGAGAGATGGACCAAAATCATCGCAAATAATGGAGACTACTTCGAAAAATAACAGATGTATAATCACATTATAAATAAATACTAAATTTGTTTTAAAAAGGCACCGAATTAATTTCTACACCTAATATTTTTGTTTTAACAATCTGAACCACAAAATAAGATATGTATTATTACATCTTACAAGTATTTTGATAGCTATTAAAAATTCACAATCACAAATTTTCAGGACTATCTCTATGGGGCTAGGAAAAATTATTTTATACCTTTTAGTCCGTCTTAAAAACGTGGTATTTTTTTTAGAGTTAAATGTACTCCCATTATTAACCTGACACAATATTACAAGTGAGATTCCTTACGTACTTGACGCTTCTTTGAGTCTCAACTCTTTTTACTACGTTCTATCGTAATTAATTCGACTGCTAACACGTAAGAACGGGACACGAGGCAAATATGGCGTGGAAGCTATACAACCGATCCTTTTCACATCGAAAACATGTATTTTCTGTGATTGTTGTATTCTCATGAATGCAAACAACGTGCCATTCATTCATTGAGAGAGTTTTCTCGCGCGGCAGACATTGTCTTGTTGAAAAGGTGTCGCCGGAGTATCCAAATATTTTATATCTTATGCGAAAGGCGTGAATATTCAAATACCCGTAGACAATGACATATCTCGGCTCGGAATAATCCTCCCTCATTGAAATAAGATTCCACGCGTTTTTTTCCGAACCAGAAGCAGATTGCAAATTGAATCTGCCTCGATATCGAGACATCGCACGAAAGAACTTTATTCGATATTTTCAAATTGTATTCGAACACGGATTCGTCTATTTTTCGGTTTCGCTATAGCGACCAGAAGCATCGCGCCGCACAGTAGTCCGGATTGGAAAATCGAGTGACATTTTGTCGAAAAATGAACTTTCTCATAATGACATGTACAAGGTTTGTATTGCTTTCTAAATATCCATCTACCTCGAAAATAAAGACATTAGTAAAATATAATAAAAATTGTAATCGTAACGAACACTTTTATAAGGTTTGCATTGCTTTCTAAATATCCATCTATCTCGAAAATAAAGACATTAGTAAAATATAATAAAAATTGTAATCGTAACGAACATTTGTACAAGGTTTTTATTGCTTTCTAAATATCAATCTATCTCGAAAATAAAGAAATTAGAAAAATATAATAAAAATTATAATCGTAACAAACATTTGTACAAGGTTTTTATTGCTTTCTAAATATCAATCTACCTCGAAAATAAAGAAATTAGTAAAACATAATAAAAATTATAATCGTAACAAACATTTGTACAAGGTTTTTATTGCTTTCTAAATATCCATCTACCTCGAAAATAAAGAAATTAGTAAAATATAATAAAAATTGTAATCGTAACGAACATTTGTACAAGGTTTTTATTGCTTTCTAAATATCCATCTATCTCGAAAATAAAGAAATTAGTAAAATATAATAAATTTGTACAAGGTTTTTATTGCTTCCTAAATATGAATCTACTTCGAAGATAAAGAAATTAATAAAGTATAATAAAAATTGTGACGAACACTTGTACAAGGTTTTTATTGCTTTCTAAATATCAATCTGCCTCGAAAATAAAGAGAATAGTAAAATGTAATAAAAATTGTAATATTAACGAGCATCTGTACAAGGTTTGTATTGTTATCTAAATATCCATCTACCTCGAAAATAAAGAAATTAGTAAAATATAATAAAAATTGTAATCCTTGTAAACGAACACTTAAAGTTGGACTTTTTAAAAATAGTACGTTTCGCAGAAGAAAGATGTTTATCTTCATGTGGATGCCCTGGCTAACCTGTTCAATATTTTTTTTCTGCTCTCTTTTTAAAGTGAAAAGAATTCCTTTACGATAAGAACTTATGTAATAATATATCCAAAAAATAATGCACGAAGGCACGGAAATTGTCCTCATCTTTGATAAGGAATATCTTTTGAGCTCCAAATAGTACCGCATTATTACAAATTCTCCTATTTTTAGTAGACTTTTACGCAAGGTATTAGTGTTTAAAGCGTATCCATCGCCACAGTGGACTGGATCGAGATATTTGGTGACATTTTACTAAAACTCTTGAACCATAAGAGGCATAATATACCTTCGAACAAGTGGGTTCTCAAATCATTTCAACGAAAAAATGATTTCATTAGTTTTGTTCACAAGAATCGATTTTTTGCAAAAA
This sequence comes from Lasioglossum marginatum, assembly GCA_028455795.1. Classification (NCBI taxonomy): domain Eukaryota; kingdom Metazoa; phylum Arthropoda; class Insecta; order Hymenoptera; family Halictidae; genus Lasioglossum; species Lasioglossum marginatum. The sequence continues at coordinate 2,678,231 of CM052253.1, read as the reverse complement.
CCTGAGGTCGTAGATAAATTTTGGGCCAGATTTGAAATCAGCGTGAAAAAATCTACTGGAAATTATGTATAGTATGTCAAAAAAAGAATTTCTCCGCGCGTGGTATTGGATAAACCACAATTTTCTTGAAATTGTTGCAAGTTTATCGATTTCTTTCAAGATTAAAAAACCTTCGTACCATAATCTCTCTATTTTTCCCTTATTCCGCAATTTCTCAGCTTTAATTTAAGAAAAAATCATCGCTCTATTTCATTTCTATCGAAAGTTCTATGATTTTGACAGAGATTTCATCGGAATTGCCCACTGTGCGCCGTGCAGCGACACGATTCCATTTCTCATTTATTTTTTTGTCTCGTTAAAGCGTCCGACGCTTTGTTCCGGTGACAAAAAATAGTTCTAAATTTCGACGGTGTGTGGTATAACTTTGTTGTTCCAATTTCCAATACTAAATTCGGGTGTCCGTGTTCGATTATTGCACTGCGTCTGAAAAATGCTCGTGTACGTACGCGACGCGACGGTGAAATCGTTAAACGCGACGTGACGATCGTTTGAAAGGTGTGTAATTAAAACAGAACATGAGGATTGTGTACGTTAATTGCGAACTCACCTCCATATTCGCGCCTTCTACCCGCTGTTCGACGAACGGCGGTTTTCTATCCTTTATGTACTGTAGTATCTTCTTGTCGTCTTTCATGAATTCCACTTTGTGCAACAAATCATCCGGTACATTATGGTTGCAATGCAGAGCGGTCGTGCTGCCATACGTCACGTAGGACTGCGCCATCAGTTGCACCTGCACCGTGGATGTCATCGTGGAAGTTGCATCTGGAACCCACCGATAATAATATTCTGTTTAACAACTTGATTTCCCATCAGAATCTTCAACGGCGAATTACTCGCACGTACAGTCGATCCGAAAAATAATTTTACCACTACGTCTCCGATTCTCAAGCAACTATCAATATTTGAGCTGCGATGATTTCGTTCAAAAAGAATTCTACAATAAACAATTTCGACTCGTTTTATAGATATAAATAAAATCAGTTTGATAACGAAGAACTTCATCGTAATTTTTAAAGAGAACGGTTGAGTTTTGACCGATTGTTTCTTTTGCAGTTTTCATCCTTCTGATTAATAAAATACGAAGCAGTCAAAACAATTGGTGACTTTTTGATGTGGAGTTTCAAAAGAATTGTACAATAATAAATTTGGACTAGTTTCATAAATATAAATAACATCAAATTTATAACGAAAAAATTTCAACATAATTTTTTAAGAGAAAGGTTGAGTTTTGGCCGATGGTCTCTTTTGCGCTTTTTGATTGTTTTACAAGTATGAATAAAATCTGTTTGATAACGAAAAAACTCCATCATTATTTTTTAAGAGAACGTTTGAGTTTTGACCGATGATTTCTTCTGCACTTTTAATCGTTGTGATGAATAGAGAATACGATGCAGTAGTTTCAAAAGAATTGTACAATAACAAATTTGGACTCGTTTTATAGATATAAATAAAATCAGTTTGATAAAGAGACAACTTCATCGTAATTTTTAAAGAGAACGGTTGGGTTTTGTGATGAATATCGATGAATCCTGTTGTGATGAATAAAATACGAAGCAGTAAAAAATAATTGATCTTTTGATTTAGAGTTTCAAAAGAATTGAACAATAATAAATGTGGACTCGTTTTATAGATATAAATAAAATCAGATTGATATCGAAAAAACTTTATCATTATCTTTTAAGAGAAAGGTTGAATTTTGCCCCACAATTTCATTTACACTTTGATTGTTTTATAAGTATAAATAAAATCAGTTTGATAATGAAAAAACTTCATCATTATTTTTAAAGAGAAAGGTTGAGTTTTGACCGATTATTTCTTTTGCACTTTCCATCCTTCTGATTAATAAAATACGATGCAATCGAAAAAATTGTTGACCTTTTGACCTTGAAACATAAGGTCTAAGTTAATTTTAGGGCACCTTTCTTACGTGAATTTCCGCCAAACCGAGGTGTAGAATCTCACTATTAGGAATTGCAATACCGGTACACCGGTATACCGAATACCGGTATTTCGTGCTATTTTGCAATTTCGTGAAACCGGTATTTGCTAAGGGAAAATACCGGTATTTTCCACTGGTGGCCTCGTCTGATAGCGGCCTTACATAATGTTTTTTTCTAATAATAGATATTATATAATAGACCACACAACAAGATTTTTATGTGATATTTACTCTTAGTATCTATACTATCTCTTTACTCTTAGTTATCAGTATCTTCTTAATAATAATACTATATGTTTTGTTCCTTTATTGTATTATAATATTGTAATCGTTTATTTTTTATATTATACTTTTTGTTTCTAATGTTAAAAATTATTATTTTACTGCTCTTACTAATAATATTTGATTATAACATTTTTCCTTTATTTTATATTTGTACATAACGAAGTTGTTTATATTTTTGCAGTTTATTATTTTTTGTATGGAACTAATAAATACGGCAAAGAAACAACTGTGGTTTTGTACCTTTTTGAAAATTCCTAATACCGGTATCAATACCGGTATTCCGGTATAACGTTTAAAAAAATTCTGAATATCGGTATTGTATTTTTGGTCCGGTATTGCAAACCCTACTCACTATGATAGTCTCGACGTATAAATTCTATACACCATGTGCCTCAAGAAATTGCAACTTTGAAGAGAAAACTTGGAAGGGTGATTTTCCCCTTAAGCCCTTCTTGTCAGTGCTCACAGCGAGACTATAAACTACAAACTGTTTTGAAGATAATATACAGTGACTCCCACTAATATTCGAACACTTTTAAAAAGACAACAACATTTTTAATATTGGACCATGCGATTTGAAATTTTTTGGGAAGTTAGAACAATTAGTTTGCTGCACAACGTGACTAAAATTTTTGAAAAGAATTGCAAGTTATTGGAATTGCAGAGAAAATATTAAAAGTTGCATTTCACAACTCTTTTATGTGGGCCTATATTGAAAATTTTAAAAATACGTTTTGTAGATCTGTGTGAATTATTTAAAACGACAGGCATTGAAAGATGAAAGAATCCTTAGATTTACTGCAGTTATAGGCCGAAAATCGAGAAAATCTGCAATTTCCAAACCCATTTATTCCGTAAAGTATGATCTCGACTTTTCATACAAGCTTATTTTAAAGCAATGCTTCATTTGGTTATTATTATCAACACGTTTGTGCTATTCGCCGATGGCACGTGAAAGACGATCTTTATAATGATCTTTATAAATAAAGAACATAAATAAATATGCTTCGAAGAAACTTCGATCATTATAAAGTTTGAGGTCATTCCACAATTCAAACTGGAATATCCGGCTAACGAAGCTGTTAATAAATTTTCTATAAGATACATTCATTATCTTCGTCGGCAATGTATACTCTTAAGAGATTTTTGTTAATTAGGTTGAGTAATAAGTCCGTTCGCATTTCTTTTCGGGGATCTTTCTGCACTTCGTATGAAACTTTCCTAGCCAATGATATACAGTGGCCGGAATTAATATTCGGACGCTCTAAAAAAGACGATAACTTTTTTAATATTGTACTATACGATTTGAACTTTTTTGGGAAGTTAGAGCAATTAGTTTACTAAAGGATGTGAAAAGAAATTTTTTTAAAAATTGCAATACATCGGAATTGTAGAAAAAATACTACAAGTTGCATTTTACAATTTTTTTATGTGGGCGTATATCGAAAATTTAAAAAATACGTTTTGTAGATCTGTGTCAATTATATGCATTGTGAAAGTTGCATCGAAATCGGTTGGTGCGTGAAAGACGACAGGCTTCGAAAGATGTAAGAATCCGTGGATTTATTGCAGTTATGGGCCAAAATAAAAACGTGGTAAAATCGTGAAAATCTGCAATTTTTACCATCTTTAAACGTTTGTAGCTCATTGCAACGTCGACCGATTTGAATGAAATTTTCAGAGTATGTTTAATTCACACAGATCTACAAAACGTATTTTTTAAATTTTCAATATAGGTCCACAAAAAAAAGTTGTAAAATGCAACTTTTAGTATCTTTTCTACAATTCCGATCAATTGCAATTTTTGAAAAAATTTTTTTTCACATCCTGTAGCAAACGAATTGCTCTAGCTTCCCAAAAATGTTCAAATCGTATAGTACAATATTAAGAAAGTTATCGTCTTTTTAAGAGTGTCCGAATATTAGTGGGAGTTACTGTAGCTGTTGTAGCTTTATGAAAATAGCCAATAACTTGATTAAGCTGCCAGAAAGATGGCAGAAGATCATCGAACAGTATGGAAAATATTTGATCGATTAAAGTTCATTGCTGAAAGAAATTTTTATTTCACCATAAAATACCGAAATTACTTTCTTGCCAACCTAATATTATTAGACTGCGCATGTTCATGCAATTTTTAAGAAAGCCGAATCAAATGAAATCTCATTTTTAATAGTAGTGACCTTTCTATGGTAGATCTGAAATTATTTATCTCGCTCGCTAAAAGAACAATTAGTATTATTATTAGACTGCGGATGTCCATGCAATTTTTAAGAAAGTCGAATCAAATGGAATCTTATTTCCAATAATAGTAGCCATTATAAATCTGAAATTATTTATCTAGCACGCTAAAACAACAATCGTATCAAGGAACGATCGTCTGACATAATTATTCATTTATTCAATATTCCCCTGATTGTTTTACTTCTTCCGGTGGTAATAAAAAATCTACAATTATTAGTGTTATTATTAGACTGCGGATGTCCATGCAATTTTTAAAAAAGGCATTGAAAGATGTAAGAATCCTTAGATTTACTGCAGTTATACGCCGAAAATCGAGAAAATCTGCAATTTTTACCATCTTTAAACGTTTGTAGCTCATTGCAACGTCGACCGATTTTAACGAAATTTTCAGAATATGTTTAATTCACACAGATCTACAAAACGTATCTCTAAAATTTTCAATATAGATCCACATAAAAAAGTTGTAAAATGCAACTTTTAGTATTTTTTCTACAATTCCGATCAATTGCAATTTTTGAAAAAATTTCTTTTCACATCCTGTAGCAAACGAATTGCTCTAGCTTCCCAAAAGAAATTCAAATCGTATAGTACAATATTAAAAAAGTTATCGTCTTTTTAAGAGTGTCCGAATATTAGTGGGAGTCACTGTACGTTCACTATAGAGAAACAGATTGTAGAAATTCCAAACGGTTGGAACACGATGATTGTTTGGAAAACCGACGCAGCGCGGCGTTCCTGCAAACAATTGAAACGTACTGCGAGGAACAACGTTGCAAAGCTTTATTGTTGTTGCGTTTCGTTATTATACATTGAACATTAAGGGAACAAGTGCAATAAACAGAATAGTAATTCTATATTAAAATTGAATCGGTCGTGTTGACATTTAAAACACTGCAAATACAACTCGTTGGTGATTCGTAAAGGGCATATGGTATGGAAAGATAATGATGCGATGCATTCACATAAACTCTCCTTTCTGAATTAATGCGATTCACATCCGTTTGCTTGGTCTCGCTCTTTAAACGATGAATTGCGAATCCACGGTTGAATAACGCCGGCTCCACGAAGATAACGAAGCGAAAACATACAATTTTTCGGAGAAAAACCGCGATAGAATCCGGTGGAATATTCGCGAAAAATGGACGAGTCGGAACGGGAAATTCTTTCGGAAAAAAAAGAAAGAAATCCGTTGGAATTTGTTCATTGATTCGATGCTGTAAAAACGAAAGTACCAAACAATTTCCTGCTGATGCCTGTGAATGGCGTTGCGCCCATTACAGCGAAAGAAAAAGCGAGGCATTGTTTATTGTCGGCGACGATTATGTGGTTAAAATTATTTAAATAAAAATAAATATTTAATATACCACGTTTTTAAGACGGACTAAAAAGTATAAAACCATTTTTCCTAGCCCCATACAGATAACAATATTATTATGATTTCAGCGCACTGGTTCGATCAATTGTTATTCAAAACACTATTTGCAAATTATCACAATAATTTTTTCCGACGTTTCGATCTTACTTTAGATCATTTTCAAGAAAAATAGAAGAATTGCGTCTGTAATTTAATAACCGTTATTATGTTTTGTTTCGCGTAGATTTAAAGAAAAGGAGAAAATTGTTACCTACTTGCTTAGTGCAAAAGAAAATTTTTAACTTTATAGGACTTTATAGAATTCGTTTTACATCTTACAAGTATTTTCATAGTTATTAAAAATTCACAATCACAAATTTTTGGGACTATCTGTATGGAGCTAGGAAAAATTATTTTATACGTTTTAGTCCGTTTTAAAAACGTGGTATATTAAAAATTTTTTTTTATTTAGATAATTATATCCTGGTTTTTAGACGAACAGACAGACAAGAAAGCGAGTTGATATTGCATTGTCATCCAGTTCTGACCAATTTTTAAAGTTTCATGTCTCTAGCTCATCGGGAAGTTAGTTTAAATAGTCCAGTCAATGAATGCTTAAAATGGGGGTGTAGAGGGAAATGAAAGGAACACAATTTCTGACTTTGGGACTTTGTTCGGACTAGTTAGGAGGTAAACATACTAAAAGTCTCCACTCCGAGGAGGTGAGCGGGATGCAGGGGGGCACATAGAAGGTCCCTTTTTCAGTTTTTCGCTTATATCTCGGAAACCATGCGTCCTAGACCACTCTATACAAAATTAAAGCTGACAAAATGTACCACAAGATTGATTGCATTCAGTTTTCCACTATTTTGCCTAATCTCCGCGATATCCGCGTTCAAAATTTACTAATTTTGAAAAAAATTTTCAAAATCAGAGTCGCCAGATCAAGGAAATCGAGAGGAATACGGTTTACCCCCTCTCTGATGACCAGATTAATACGTGACTCGTCTACGGACTTAATGGGGGATGTTGGAGTATGCGCACCATTCTCATTGTAGACGGTTACCGTTAGCAATCCATTGTTAAATCGGTAGCCAATATCAAACCGGACATCTCATGCCTTCCACCAACTGAGGCAGAGAAACAACATTCTCTGAGGACATATCACCAAGTCCAGATATGGTTGGGACATGAGCTGCCTCCTCAGATGTATGGGTGGGAGCTAACCACCAACAAATTTCTAATCCCGGTGCAAAATATAATACCGGATATGATATAAACGTTATATCACTGTATAATACAGCGTTTTAATAAGGCAAAAAACGTGAGGCAAAATTTTTTTTTCAAAATTAGTGAACTTTGAGCGCGGATATCTCGCAAACTATGCGAGATAGCGAAAAACTGAATAGAATCATTCTTGTGCAACATTTTGTCAACTTTAATTTTGTATAGAATGGTCTTATCGCTAGGACGCATGGTTTCCGAGATATAAGCGAAAAACCGAAAAAAGGGACCGTCCACGTGCCCTCCTGCACCCCGCTCACCTCCTCGGAGTGGGGACTTTTAATATGTTTACTAGTCCGAACAAAGTCCCAAAATCAAAATTTGTGTTCCTTCCATTTCCCTCTACAACTTTTCGTTGACTGGACTAAAAATCAATTGCAAAATTTGTACCGAACAGATAGACAAGAAAGCGAGTTAATAAAAACGTGGTAAAATATCGTCGACCGATTCGTTCGAAAGAATACGAAAATTACGCTGACATTTTGTGTAACGTCGTTCCCGCTTGTAAAATTGTTAATTAATTCATGTATCAAGATAAGCTCCATCTGTTGACGCGACGGGAGCATAAACACCGTTAAATACATACCCACGTCACATGATCCCGTATTCACTTTAATTCGAATAACCAATGAATCAATTAATTAAGATACTTAACGAATACACGTGGATTATATTACGAGCGCGTTTGTTTGTATACGTTTCATCGTATTCGGCTCAATTTGCTGAATAATTTTAATTTGATTGCGTCATACTGTTCGCCGAACAAGGACACGGCTTTGAAACATATACAGGATGTCCCGAAAATGATGTACAGTGACTACCACTAATATTCGGACACTCTTAAAAAGACGATAACTTTTTTAATATTGTACTATACGATTTGAACTTTTTCGGGAAGCTAGAGCAATTAGTTTGCTACAGGATGTGAAAAAAAATTTTTTCAAAAATTGCAATTGATCGGAATTGTAGAAAAAATACTAAAAGTTGCATTTTACAATTTTTTTATGTGGGCTTATATTGAAAATTTAAAAAATACGTTTTGTAGATCTGTGTCAATTAAACATATTCTGAAAATTTCGTCAAAATCGGTCGACGTTGCAATGAGTTATAAATGTTTAAAGATGGTAAAAATTGCAGATTTTCACGATTTTCGGCCTCTGCAATAAATCTAAGGATTCTTACATCTTTCAATGCCTGTCATTTCTTCCCGCACTAACCGATTTCGATGAAACTTTCACAGTGCATATAATTTATACAGATTTACAAAACGTATTTTTAAAATTTTCAATATTGGCCCGCATAAAAGAGTTGTGAAATTCTCTGCAATTCCGACAACTTGCAATTTTTTTCAAAAATTTTAGTCACGTTGTGCAGCAAACCAATTGTTCTAACTTCCCAAAAAATTTCAAATCGTATGATCCAATATTAAAAATGTTGTCGTCTTATTAAAAGTGTCCAAATATTAGTGGGAGTGCATATTGAGTAACAAAATTGGATTTCACTTCACCTTAAAATACCGGAATTGCTTTTTTGTCAACCCAATAACACTAATAATTGTTGATTTTTTATTACAATCGGAAGATGTAACACAATCAGGGGGATATTAAATAAATGAATAATTATCAGACGGTAGTTCCTTGATACGATTTTTCTTTTAGCGTGCGAGATAAATAATTTTAGATCTACAAAGGCTACTACCATTGAAAACAAGATTTCATTTGATTCGGCTTTTTTAAAAATTGCATGAACATCCGCAGTCTAATAACAACACTAATACTTGCCAAATCAATTAACTCCATAAGACAGGAAGTGAAGAAATGTGATGAAATAATATACATTGTTTTTCAAAATTTCTTCTAAAATAAAAATTGTATAATACATAAATACAGATGTAGCTTTCATATAAAGACATAGAATGAATAAGATAGAATAGCCTTGGTGTAATCGTTATTAATATCACAACTTTTGGGTGACTGAGAGAGTTAATCGATTTGACAAGTGAAAAAAAAGTAATAACATCAAAACCAGTCTTCAAATTATATTTTTTATTGCAGAAAAAGTTCATTAACCGCTAATAAACCTCTAATTTCAATAATTCTATTTCCACAAGATATACATATATGAGCCGTTCACAGGCTAAACCGATTAACTCCACTTTTTGAAATATTTTACATTTAAATGTCAAAGTACTTGGTTCAGTCATAATATTTTTTATTTATAATAAATTTCCCAAATGATACAGATTAACGCCATTAAACGACAAAATTTGTTGAGGGATGGGATGGGAAAAGAAATTTTTTCAAAAATTGCAATAGATCGGAATTGTAGAAAAAATACTAAAAGTTGCATTTTACAATTTTTTTATGTGGGCCTACATTGAAAATTTAAAAAATACGTTTTAAAATACAATTATATGCACTGTGAAAGAATCCTTAGATTTATTGCAGTTAGAGGCCGAAAATCGTGAAAATCTGCAATTTTTACCATCTTTAAACGTTTGTAGCTCATTGCAACATCGACCGATTTTGACGAAATTTTTAGAATATGTTTACTTCACACAGATCTACAAAAGGTATTTTTTAAATTTTCAATATAGGCCCACATAAAAAAATTGTAAAATGCAACTTTTAATATTGTTTCTACAATTCCGATCAATTGCTAACTTCCCAAAAAAGTTCGAATCGTATAGTACAATATTAAAAAAGTTATCGTCTTTTTTAGAGCGTCCGAATATTAATTCCGGCCACTGTATATGTACCACTCAAAAGTGTCAAAGTAAAATATAATTGTTTTGATCGTACTACCGTACGACCGGTAGATAACTCTAAAAATATGTGATCAATTTTCCATTGCGTATTCCGCACGTTTCGAACGCCGGATAGTGTCTCTTGAATATTTGAAGAATCTCAATCAACAAAGTTCAATAGCAAATTAAAATTCCGCAAGAGACGTGAAATAAAGTTGAAACAAGTTTAAAACTGGGGCGAGTAAGTGGAACAAGTCAGTTCATCGCCAGGCAAACTTGATACGTGGCTATTAGACTTATTAATCAGGTATAATAAGATCGTTACCACCGACAAGAATAGAATAGAATCATGGGAATAGTAACAGTATTAAATCAACTGATCATGATATATTCTGGAACAGTACAGATGTTATGAAGATCTAATAACATTATGAAGCCGAATACACGAAACTGAATTAGTTCAAACACGTTACCTCCCCGTCCGTTCTATCTTGATAAATTCAACGTTGTCTTCGACTGTGTATCGCATAAGCTATGAGAAGCATGCTGTGCTCTAATTTGCATAGATAAATAACTGTAGGGTAATTTCGGGATAGATGCATCATTGGGCGAGATGCACCATTGGGCGAGATGCAGTTTTTATTGTGGCAATACTGGACGATTTTTAACTGTTTTTCGCGTGTCATTTACATCGTATTAACCTATGCAAATAACCTCGTTTCGAAGAACACGTGTATCACATCATTTACGTGTAACAGAAGCATAAAAACTTCTTAATGCTCCTATCTCCTGACGAAATATTTTTGTAAGTGGTAAGTACAAATGTTATTACGTTCTTATTGTATGGTTTTAACTATCAGTATCGATTTAAATAGAGGCAATGGTTTCTTCTTTACGATTTTTCATCGTGTTATGACAAAATCTTTTGTACTGGTCCTTGTTTTTGTATAGGTGCGTCTCTCCCTCAATTTAGGGATAGACGCGTCAGTAATTTATGTAAGTATATAATATAATTGAATTATATTGTATTTCAGTTATATAGTAATTCAACTACGTCATAACTGAACTACATAATTCAAACCTTTCAATTAATTCAATTACTAATTATTTCAATCAGATGTGTAATTGAAATACGATATAATTAAAATACAGCTCTCCAAATTATAGCCTAGAACCTTGAAGAAGTTCGATATATTTTTATGTTTTTCTTCCATATACTTGTTTGCTGTCTATGCGGTGTATTTTCTATTCCACGTCCTCGTAATTCGTAATTAATGTAATGTAATTACAAAGTATTTTATAATTGTACTTCAATTGCAATTATGAATTACATTGTAATTTAATTGAATGAAGATCTGAATTACAATGTAATTCAATTACTTTGTAATTATAATTCCTGGAGTAATTCAATCGTAATTCTGCACAACTCTGCTAGGCAGTCGTTTTCGTCAAGAGCATTCTTTTCTCAATTAATTACAAAGCGATAAATTAAAACTGAGACTTGTTGTTTGACACACTATTTGTTAACAGCATACACTTTGATTAATTAATATTGGTAATTATTTAGAAAGAGGTACTCCTCTCCGATTTCGATGAAATTTACATTTGTTATAGATTTCGAGATTTTGAACAACTTTTTCCTGTTCATATATGAGGGGGTCCCTTTTAGTTTTCGAGATATTCGCAAAATACTATTGCTAGTACTGAATTGAATTTTCGGTATTCGTGCACGCCCCATGAAACATGTACAATGTATACTACTTTATGTAACATATGTGGTAGAGAAGAAAAAGAATAGAAGTAGGGAGAAGAGGCTATAAATAAAGGAGTACGTCTATCCCCAATTAGGAGTGCATCTAACCCCAGGCCCTAGGGAAAGATGCACTTTTTCGAACTCTTTTAAACAGTATATTAATATATTAATATAAAAATTGTACTCACACTCACTTCAACGTTACATTTACGTAGAGAGATTTAAATAAACAATTCAACTATGCCTGTCTACACTTTCAATTCTTTTTAATAAAATTTTTAGAAACAGGAAACAAAATGTGGTGCATCCGACATGACCCTATCAAACGCGACAGACTCGAATGAAAAATTAATCTTCGGAGGGAAAATTCCACCAGAAATGTTCAGCGACGCTAACGGAGTCAGTATAAAAATGTAATGAGGACGTTTAAAATATTGAATAAAACTAACCAATTTTCTCGTTTACATTCGGTGTTACTTTCGTTACGATTTATTCGGGGAAACGTTTATGAATTATAATGCGCAGTCGCGACGGGATTAAATAGTCGACTAATTCAGCTGTAATTATTGCATGCATATACACCCTCGCAATCTAGTGCGTTAGCGTCTATTAAGGCGAATTTCTAGCTGCGAAACTGGGTCGCCTAGAACGATCAACGTTTACGTGTCAGTTTCCTGGAGATCCGCATTATTTTAGTTAACCACCGTTCCTTTGTAATGAATTAATTCATGGCAGTAAGGTCAACAGGAAATTAAATTATTTCAGGATTGCTCCTAAACATCTGCGCCACGCTACACGGAATATACAGTCCTTCCGTACATTGATTTTCAGTATCTCGCTACGCTAAAAGAACAATTGTATCAAGGAACTATCGTCTGATAATTATTCATTTATTCAATATTCCCCTGATTGTTTTACTTCTTCCGGTGGCAATATTGGGTTGGTTAAAAAGTAATTTCGATATTTTAAGGTGAAATAAAACCGAATTTCTTTATTCAAGCGATGAACTTTAATGGATAAAATATTTTCTTATTTATTCTTTTTGGCAAAAGGGGAAATATCTTATTCATTAAAGTTCATTGCTTGAATACAAAATTGGACTCTATTTCACCTTAATTACTTTCTTGCCAACCCAACAAAAAATTAACAATTATCAGTGTTGTTATTAGACTGCGGATGTCCATGCAATTTTTAAGAAAGCCGAATCAAATGGAATCTTATTTCCAATAGTAGTAGTCATTGTAGATCTGAAATTATTTATCTCGCACGCTAAAACAACAATCGTATCAACGAACTATCGTCTGATAATTATTCATTTATTCAATATCCCCCTGATTGTTTTACTTCTTCCGGTGGTAATAAAAAATCTACAATTATTAGTGTTATTATTAGACTGCGGATGTTCATGCAATTTTTAAAAAAGCCGAATCAAATGAAATCTTATTTTCAGTGGTAGTAGCCTTTATAGATCTGAAATAAATAAAAAATTCCACTGAGTTCTATCGAATTTTATGTTCTAGCATTTTTTGAAAATTTTCAGATGTCGTAAATGCATAAAGATACTAAAGATCTGCGTGTTTTAAGAACGTGGGATCAAAGATGGCTAGACGCTATTCAGCCTTTGAAAGATTTGTGATAGGTTTTCAGCGATCTCGAAAGAGCATGAATCGGACTGGATGACTAGCGACCACGTTGGGTAGTCTAGTCAGAGACTGTGATAGAGATGTTTATTTAAAAATAGCTGAAAACCTGTTCTTTCAAAACCTATATTTTCTCTTTCCACACAGATTGCAATCGACACATTTAATTGACTACGTTGCTACACATTCACTGTACTTTCTATGTTTCTATCTCTGTAGTGAAACATCTGAAGAGAGAAGTTTAAATTGCCCATAATAAAAAACAAAGTAAAAATGAACGCAAAGAACACACAAATGGAATAAAGATATAATTACTATGTTTATATCTGTGTAGTGAAACATCTGAAGAGGTTTAAATTACCCATGATAAAGAAAAAGTAAATATAAACGACGACGAACAAACAAATAGAATAAAGATATAATTGCTATTGTACCATATAATTGCTATGTTTATATCTGTGTAGTGAAATGTCTGAAGATTTAAATTGCTCATAATAAAAACAAAGTAAAAATGAACGGCAACGAACAAACAATTAAATAAAATAAAGATACAGTTGCTATGTTTATGTTTGTGTAGTGAAACATCTAAGGGTTTAAATCGTCCATGATAAAGAAAAAATAAAAATGAACGATAACGAACAAACAAATAGAATAAAGATGTGTAGTGAAACATCTGAAGAGGTTTGAATTGCCCATAATAAAGAAAAAGTAAAAATGAACGGCATCGAATAAACAAATAAAATAAAGATATAATTGCTATTGTATAATTGCTATGTTTCTATCTGTGTAATGAAACATCTGAAGAGAGAGAGGGAGAGAGAGATTTAAATTGCTCATAATAAAAAAGAAAGTAAAAATGAACCTCAACGAACAAACAAATAGAATAAAGATATAATTGATATGTTTATATCTGTGTAGTGAAACATGTAAAGGTTTAAATTGCCCATAATGAAGAAAAAGTAAAAACAAACGACGACGAAAAAACAAATACAATAAAGATATAATTGCTATTGTGTAATTGCTATGTTTCTATATGTGTAGTGAAACATCTGAAGGTTAAAATTGCCCCTTATAAAAAGAAAAGTAAAAATAAACGACGATAGAAAAACAAATACAATAAAGACATAATTGCTTTGTTTATATCTGTGGAATGAAACATCTAAAGAGAGAGAGAGAAAGAGATTTAAATTGCCCACAATAAAAAACAAAGTAAAAATGAACCGCGACGAACAAACAAATAGAATAAAGTTATAATTGCTATGTTTATATCTGTACAGTGAAACATCTGAGGATGTTTAAATTGCCCATAATAAAGAAAAAGTGAAAATGAACGGCAACGAACAAACAAACAGAATAAAGATATAATTGCTATTGACTTTTTTCATGTCACACAATTTTCATGCCAGAACAAGTGTGTTAGAACAAACTTTCGGACTAAACCTTTCTGCGCTTCGAGCATTCATTACCCCATTATAATTACTAGGTTGAAACTTGCCTCCGGAACTTTAAACGAAACTTTTCAAGTTGTCAGAGGCAATAATTTCTTCCATATTTCCGAAAAGTTTTGAAGCCGGTGTGTTCAATAATTCTGACGGCAATGGATCCAAATGAAAGGTACAGAGAATTTAATTAACTGTAAGTGACGTGTTAATAATACCGTGCCGACGTCAACGTTCTTACGTACGCTGCATACATAAATCGCGAATTTCCATGATCGATTCCCTTTAAAACGAAGGCATATACATATATATATGACAGGCTTTTTCCACAGTTTTACTCCTTTTTCTGTTTCGAGGGGAAAAAGTCGGAGAATACTTTCAGAGAGGTAGCAAAAAGGGGGAGCAAAAACTAATGGCCACACTCTATCTAAAGAACTCTAGAGCAGAATGTAAAAGTCTGAAAGAATATGCCGTAAATACTGGTCGAGTGTGAATGAGAGGGAGTGTGCGATGTGTAGACATAAGTGTGGAAGATAGTGTCTAATAGAGGCACGTCATACGGTTCGTAAAAACGGTAAATTGTACTGGATAGCGAAATCGATATCTCGGTAGCCTTCGCAAAAATTCGTTCAAAGAAATATCCGCATAAAAATGAATTCTTTCCCAACTATTAAGCCCCTTAGCACTCGAATGGTGACTCTGTGGCGCCATTAAAAATTGCTGTACCATTATAAAGTACACTGTCAAAAGGTAAATATGCGTTCAAACCAAAATCGTACATTTGATCATACAGTTTGGAGCAACTGATCACTAGACTGCGGATGTTTATGTAAATACATATTTCGACATGCAAATATTATTTTGCATATTGCATGTTTTCTACCATGTGCATATGCACATATATATTACATATTTCATTTATATAATTTCACTATATTTTGCTGCGTTTTGTTTGACTCCAACATTTTATGCCGAAAATTTGGATAAAATTAAAGAGGTCCGACTATTTTTTTTCTTAACATCTGGAAACAGTAAGTTACAGTAATTCACAATCTTTATCCTGTTTTTGTAAGTAGGTAGTTGAAGATTTTAATGAAGATGATATACAGTGGCCGGAATTAATATTCTAAAAAAGACGATAACTTTTACGATAAGACGATAACAAATTTTGAAATTGTCGATTATGTCAACATCCCCGAAAATGTTCGAGATTCTCGAAAATTTCAGGGTTTCTAGTACTAGATTACCGTTATATAAGTAGACAACAGAGGTGGGCATTAATGAATTAAAATCTTAACCAAGATTGATTGATTAATGTGTACGATTAAGGAAGGTAATCATTGAAAAATGGACGATTGATTCAATCGATTGATGAAGTTAATCGTCAATCGTTGATTAAAAAAAGAAATCATCAAAAAATCGGAGACTAATTTAATCAATTGTAGAGATCGTATTATATAGACCAAATGACAATATACCTAAACTCAGTTTACATTTTTTTCAATATGCATACAGTTTTAATCCCGTATTTCATTTCGAAATTACAGCAGTTGATCATTAATCAATTATCCGAGTGACGATTACAATTGAGAGAAATGTAATCGTTAACCGCAATTAACGACTAAAGTAGGAGTTTAATTGTTAATTGAGATTAACGATTGAAGTAGAAATTTATTCGTTAATCGTTGATTTTTTTGCCCAACTCTGCGAGCACTCTACAGTGGCCGGAATTAATATTCGGACGCTCTAAAAAAGATGATAACTTTTTTAATATAGTACTATATCATTTGAACTTTTTTGGGAAGTTAGAGCAATTAGTTTACTACAGGATGTAGTAAAAGAAATTTTTTCAAAAATTGCAACAAATCGAAATTGTAGTAAAAATACTAAAAGTTGCATTTTACAATTTTTTTTGTGGGCCAATATTGAAAATTTTAAAAATACGTTTTGTAGATCTGTGTCAATTATATGCACTGTGAAAGTTTCATCGAAATCGGTTGGTGCGGAAAGAAACGACAGGCATTGAAAGATGTAAGAATCCTTAGATTTATTGCAGTTAGAGGCCGAAAATCGTGAAAATCTGCAATTTTTACCATCTTTAAACGTTTGTAGCTCATTGCAACGTCGATCGATTTTGACGAAATTTTTAGAATACGTTTCATTCACACAGATCTACAAAACGTATTTTTTAAATTTTCAATATAGGCCCGCATAAAAAAGTTGTAAAATGCAACTTTTAGTATTTTTTCTACAATTTCGATCAATTGCAATTTTTAAAAAAATTTCTTTTCACATCCTGTAGTAAACTAATTGCTCTAACTTCCCAAAAAAGTTCAAATCGTATAGTACAATATTAAAAAAGTTATCGTCTTTTGTAGAGCGTCCGAATATTAATTCCGGCCACTGTAGTTGCAATTGCAACAGCTCAGAGTGTGTTGCAACAAATACAAGTTGCACAAAATTTTACGTTTATAAAAGTACATTTACAAACTCTTCCAGCCACAATAAAGAGACTGTCGATCCAGGCCGGATTAAGCCTAATAGCAGGAGTAGCAAATGCTATACGGGCCCCGCGCTTGCAGCAGAAAATGTTTGCCTTGTAAAATTGTGTAATAGCCCTGGTAACATTTGCTACGGGCCCCGCTCTGGCTTAATCCGGCCCTGCTGTCGGTTTACCCATAACAAATTCAATGAAAATATTCATGGACTGTATTGAATATTTAAACTGTTCCTGGTAAATGTGGTGATCAAATTCGTGTTAAAATAGATGCAGTGGTAAAAAAGAATTCTGGTTTATGCGAAATATCTAAACTCGTGATGATTTTAAGCGATAAAAATGTGTCAACTAATATACCACAATGCTATTGGAGCAAATATAAATATGCGCCCATTACGTACAAATATGGAAAAATTACTAGTAATTTATTGTAATGCGAATTATGATGTTCCCGTATAAATATTTTTGTATTAGTTCTGATCATATTTTTCGTGCATATTTGCATATTTTATGTGCATATTTGCATATGTTTGTTGCATATTTGCATATGTTTGTTGCATATTTTACGTGCATGAACATCCGCAGTCTACTGATCACACACACTTTAAATCAGAATAACTTTTTTGTTAATGGACCAAACAACTTCAATCTCTCTGTAAGGCTAGAAGAATTAGTTTAGTAAATGACGTCCAAAAAATATGTTGAAAAAATGCATTTGGTCGGAATTGTGAAAAACAATAGTAAAAATTGAATTTTAAAACATTTTTAGCTGGGCCAATAACAATTTAAAAGATGTATTTGGTCAACTCGTATAGATTATATACGTTCTGAAAATTTCATTGAAATTGGTTAATTGGTTTATGAGTTATAAACGATCAAAAGTGGTAAAATGGCCGAAAATCTTGAAAAATTGCAATTTTTACCACTTTTGATCATTTATAACTCGTAAACCAATTAACCAATTAATTTCAATGAAATTTTCAGTACGTATATAATTTATACGAGTTGACCAAACACATCTTTTAAATTTTCGTTATTGGCCCAGCTAAAAAAGTTGTAGAAATCAATTTCTACTATTGTTTTTCACAATTCCGACCAAATGCATTTTTTCCACATATTTTTTAAACATCATTTACTAAACTAATTCTTCTAGCTTTACAAAGAAATTGAAGTCGTCTGGTCCATTCATAAAAAAGTTATTCTGATTTAAAGTGTGTGTGATCAATTATGCTCCTAACTGTATTCGTATATGCAGGATGTAATAATGTCCATCAATTTCGAAAATGCATTCAATCCTGATTAATAATAAAACAATATCTACAATAGCACACTTGTAAATGTACAAAAATAAAAATATTTATGATAGACGGCGGATTTTATGCATTTATGACAAAAATGACTATATGTAATTTAAAACATTCAAAACATTAGACGAATTTTCAACCTATTGAACATATTACAAGAGAAAATAAATTCTTATGTCACTCCGATTTATTGCAATTCAGGTGGAAACTTTTTATTTCGCATAAAAATCCGCTGTCTAATGATTCTAATTATACGTTTCCCAAAACTCCCTAATGTTGCTTTAAGAAATAACGAAACTATAAAACATGCATGCAACGAAATATCAATGAAAACGTTAACAAAATTCACGTTAACATCGATCGTACTTCAAGTTGCTACACACGGGATTCTGTCCGCTGAATATTTAAAGTCTTTCGAACAATTATGAGTGAAAGATACGCGAGACAAGTCTATTTTAGGGGTCTGAATTAAGCTCCGAGTTTACGTTGTGAAAACAAAATTCGTTCTATCGCAACAGCGACGTCAAAAAGTATTTTACTGATCTCTGTGTGAAGTTTGCAAGGTAGTATACACTTAATTTCTGTTATAATTATTTGGATACATCAATGACCTTTTTATCTTCCTGCAGCTCATTTATAGTTAAATTAGCGCCACAGCATACCTTAATACATATAAACGCAAACCTTTAAATACCATAAATGTTTCTAACAAAGAAATGGAGTGTAAAAGTATGAGAAATGGAAAAACCTAAAAAATTAATATACGACGTGTAAATATGCATGCGTAAGTTCGGGACAAATAAAATATTTAGGTATCAAGACTACTTTACATAATATAGTTCATAAATTGATCGACGCATGTGTAACTGCACGATGATTATTAGACTGTGGATCATTATGCAAAATAAAAATGTTTTGCATTGATTGTTGGAAGCAAGAATAATATAAAAATTGATTTCATCCCTTAACGACTTCGTTACATTAAAAGCAACATTACAACATTCTTGACTTTTTTCAATCCTTTACTGTTTTATATTTCGCCCAATCAATTTCTTCATAAATTCATAAAGATCTGCAGTCTAATGATTATAATTATACGTTCCCTAATGTTGCTTTAAGAAATAAAGAAACTATGAAACATGCATGCAACAAAATATCAGGGAAAACGTTAACGAAATTCGCTGTAATGACGATCGTACTTCAAATTGCTACACATAGGATTCTATCCCCTGAATGTATAAAGTCTTTCGAACAATTATGAGTGTTACTGTAAGTGTACAGTGATCGAAAGATAGTCAAGTTCATTTTAGGGCTCTGGTGCTCTAAGCTTGAAAATAAAATTCGTTCTATCGCAACAGCGACGTCGGTGGCTTAATGGGTGTCATAATTATACGTTCCCAAAAACTCTCTAATATTGCTTCAAGAAATAAAGAAACTATAAGATATGCATGCAACGAAAAATCAATGGAAACGTTAACAAAATTCGCTGTAACAACGATCGTACTTCAAGTTACTGAATGTTTGAAGTCTCACAATTGTGAGTGATACTGTAAGTGTATGTACAGTGATCGAAAGATAGCCAAGTCCATTTTAGGGCTCTGGTGCTCCAAGCTATCCTTGTGAAAAGAAAATTCGTTCTATCGCGACAGTGACGTCGGTGGCCGAAGGAAAAGGTGTCGACTGAGCTTGTAACTTTTCCGTATTCCGTATCAAGCCTACTTTACACAATATACTTTATAAATTGATCGACGCATGTGTAACTGTACGATGATTATTAGACTGCGGATCATTATGCAAAATAGAAATGTTTTGCATTGATTGTGGGAAGCAGGAATAATATAAAAATTGATTTCATCCCTTAACGACTTTGTTACATTAAAAGCAACATTACAATTCTTGAATTTTTCCAATCCTTTACTGTTTTATATTTCGCCCAACCAATTTCTTCATGAATGCATAAAAATCTGCAGTCTAATGATTATAATTATACGTTTCCCAAAACTCCCTAATGTTGCTTTAAAAAATAAAGAAACTATAAAATATGCATGCAACGAAAAATCAATGAAAACGTTAACAAAATTCGCTGTAACAACGATCGTACTTCAAGTTACTGAATGTTTAAAGTCTTTCGAACAATTGTGAGTGATACTGTAGGTGTATGTACAGTGATCGAAAGATAGTCAAGTCCATTTTAGGGCTCTGGTGCTCCAAGCTATCCTTGTGAAAAGAAAATTCGTTCTATCGCGACAATACTTTTCCGTATTCCGTATCAAGCCTACTTTACACAATATACTCTATATAATTGATCGACGCATGTGTAATTGTACGATGATTATAATTATACGTTTCCCAAAACTTCCTAATATTGCTTCAGGAAATGAAGAAACTATAAAATATGCATGCAACAAAATATCAATGAAATATCAATGAAAACGATAATAAAATTCGCTGTAACAACGATTGTACTTCAAGTTGCTACACTCGGAATTCTATGCCCTGAATGTTTAAAGTCTTTCGAACAATTGTGAGTGATACTGTATAAGTGTATGTACAGTGATCGAAAGATAGTCATGTCCATTGACTATTTATGAGTAACTGTACGATGATTATAATTATACGTTTCCCAAAACTTTCTAATATTGCTTCAGGAAATAAAGAAACTATAAAATATGCATGCAACAAAATATCAATGAAATATCAATGAAAACGATAATAAAATTCACTGTAACAACGATCGTACTTCAAGTTGCTACACACGGGATTCTATCCCCTGAATGTTTAAAGTCTTTCGAACAATTCGAAGAAAGATAGTCAAGTCCATTTTGGGGCTCTGGTGCTCCAAGCTATCCTTGTGAAAAGAAAATTCGTTCTATCGCGACAGTGATGTCGGTGGCCTAAGGAAAAGGTGTCGACTGAGCTTGTAACTTTTCCGTATTCAATATCGGCGCAATTTATCGGTATCGGGCGTGGGGAGTGTCTATTAAATCGAGGATTCCTGGGCTGAAAACTAGGTCGTCTAGGACGATCAACGTTTTCGTGTCAAGCTTCCGTGTTAATTCGATTGAAGGTAGCAGGGCCGATTAATCGGGCCACGCACGGTCCCAGAACGCTTCGCGAAACAAGTTCCGTATGACCCGGTGTCAAAAATACACAGCGGGCCTAATGAAACTGTACGGAAGAATGGAGTGGTTTCGGTCGGCTGTAACTACTTGTGGCAGTACCCTGTTGCTGGGAGGTGTTACTGTATCGATCACTGAAAGCGCGTGTTACCAACACGCGCGCACGTCGTTCGAAGCTTTCAAGACGTTCCAAAAACACCATGTCCGAGGAGGACAACGAAATCGTAGAAATGAAATCGTCCCGCGCGCGTCTACCCGCCTCTGTACGCCTCGGCTGAATCGGTTTCCATCTTCACTCGAAATCGCTTTCGGCTTCGGCGAAACGTGGAAAAAAAAGATTAAAGATTCGCACGGTTAACCAAGGAAAATAAGACAAGAAAAACAAAAACCGGTAATCGTGTGTTTTCTACTTACGTGAGAGAAAATGCCTCGTCGTTTCGTTTCTCGAGAAATAATATACGCCGGGATATATATGTGGAAATAAAAAATTTATTCAAATGTAAATGAAGAGGTGAAAGGAAGATAGAAAATATAGGTAAATTTGTAATATCGTTGCTGCGTAATTACTAGACTGGGTAAGCGTAATTTAACGCAGTGGGCATATTAAAAAGATTTCAAGACACCAGCGTATTGGCTTCAGCTTAATCAGATAATTAAAAGAAGAAAGAAATTCTGTATTTCGCTCCTGTGTCTCGCAATCAGTGCAAACATTTTTTATTTTGCATAAAGATCAGTCTAGTAATTACCGAGTGGTGTACCTACAACGTGCGAAAATAAAAGTCTTAATTCGGGCTCGGTACTCGTTGGAAGACTCGTAGCACGTAACACCGCAGGATTTTTAAACGGATTACATGTTCCTATAAAAAAACAAATGTGTAATAACAGTGAAAATAACGACGGCGGAATAATGTAAAATAATTTAAACTTAATATAAGTATATGTATACAAAAATATGTGTGAACTGTTGAACGACACTCGGAGGCCGTTCGAAAAAACCGCGAAAAATATTAACGTTCGAATTACACACAGAAATCGGCCGATTGCGGTGTCGTCGGCTGTTCGTGGAACATTGTTCAATGAAAAAAAATCCTGAACACGATTTCGAAACACATTTTCGTTCGGATTGCCACTTATTTTGACGTAACTGGTTCTGAAGTGGGTTCCCTTTGAATTTCCGCGAATGACGTTGCGCATTTCGGTAGAGAAGCTTTTTCATCCGGGTTTTATCAATGAAGTAGCCAGCCGTTGCCGATGGCTTTCATTCAAATCATGACACACACGTATACGGGTTTACAACGGAACACTTTTATGCGCGGAAACGGAATAAAGCCGTGGCGATAAGCTTATCAAGATCGACTGTACATTTCAAGGGAAAGTTTTCCCGGCGACCGAACAATCGTGACACATAAACTATGAATAGAAAACAATCGGTTATTCTTCGGAGTCCGAGAGAGAAAGAGAGAGGAAAATGAACTGGCCGGGTTGGGTGTTTACGATTGCGAGGGGCGAACTTACATGAAAATAATTGGAAAATATATACGAGTACGATTTTTCCCCAGTACGCTGGCTGGTGCGACATTGCCGTACGAATTCGTTGCGACGTCTCTACGGAACTGTTATCGTCTCTACTCTACTGAAATTACAGAAAAAAACGTGCTTCTATTTTGTACAGTGACGTGCCTTTAAACTACACAACTTCGAGCCGAGTCGGCGCTACAACTGACCAAGCTTTTCGATCGTTCCGACCAACTCCCCATAGAATATGAAACATAGAGTGGAGGCTCGCTTGTCTTCCGGTTTATCGGACGATCTTCGAAATCGGATTTGCTAATGAGTCTGCCATGAAATAAGCGACACCGAGCCCGTGACACGACTCGATATCGAATTCTGATGCCTTTATCATACACCGCGGCCACATATTCTCATTTGCATTATTATCCGTTCACGCGATTATCTCAGACAGTGCTTGACAATATTTAATCATCTTGACAGCTCAATACTTTTTCTCATATCTATGCTTTCCACATTTTTAAAAATCTATCCAGAAACAATACGCTCCGAAATAATAACACTTCGTCTTTTTATGAAACTATATATGATTTTGCATTATTTACTAAAACATTAAATTGCTTTTTTGAAATTATATTTATGTATTTAAATACTTGAATAGCAATTCTTATACAGTATTTTATAATTTAAAGGAAAAAGAAGATTGTTGTTTTACATTTTTGATTTATTTGAAACACTCATATACTAGAATATACTAGAGTATATTAGAATATGCTAGAATATACTAGAATATATTAGGATATACTAGAATATGTATGAAATATACAAGAATATAATAGAATATATTAGAATTTACAAAACCTCGATCCGCGGAAACTTTAAAATGGAGAAAATGCTTATTTCTTATATAGACCATATACAGGGTGTCTCAAAATTCCTTCAGCATCCGGACATGGGAGGTTCCTGAGACCATTTGAAACAACATTTTCTTTTGCAAAAATGGCGTCGGAGTTATTAACAGTTATTAACGAAAAACACGGACCAATCAGAGCGCGACCTAGACGCGTGTTGGCACAGTCGGCC